>VXBW01004825.1:275350-341984 GCA_013400375.1 Thinocorus orbignyianus
TGGGAGAAGAGCCCCCCCCCCACCTCTCTATAACCTCCTTTCAGGAACCCTCCTCTAGATGGGGTTGCCCAAAGCCCTGTCCAACCTGGCCATGAAAACCTCCAGGGATGGGGCCTCAATGACTTCTCTGGGCAACGTGAGTCAGTGTCTCACTACCCTCAGAGTGAATGTAGAATTGTATTCAATGTAGAATTACATTCTGTGAGAAAACCATGACAGGATTTTACACATCAAATCTTGTGTGATTTCACACATCAGGAGATGCCTTTAGATAGGTGCTCACTATACTCACCTTCTGTCCCACTGGTCCTCTTGTTCCAAAAAGTCCCATCACTCCCTTGGAGCCAGCTTCACCTTTCATTCCCTGCAATTTTAAAATCCCTGTCAAACACATTTTGAGTACCTACTGCTCTTGAAGTCACCCTCCCCAAGAGACAGACCAGTAGAAGAGCCCATGGGGATGGCAGAGAGGGTGAACAAAAGCACCGTTTCTGTAGCAGCCTTCAGTCTTGGGGAGACCAAAGGATTTTATGGTGGCCAGTGTTAAAGAAGAAAGCCACCAGCTGTGGAACTGCTTGGCAGAAGCCTCAGTGAACTGTCCTGTAAAAGAGTTGGTACCCAGCAATGGAGACTGAAGAAAAACAAGCAGAAAAGGGTCTCCAAGGCTCTGGATGAGCTGCCTCCTTGCAAACACTTCAGCACAAGACCTCACTGGACTTAGCGGTGGTGGAGATACTATTCTGGGGCTTTGTCAAAAGTTGTTCAGATATTCAGCCAAGAGGTGTTCTTGCTTTAAGAGATGCTTATATATTAATCTTTTATTAGGAAGCAATGTGACAGATATCATGTACGGGCCTTCATCTGACTTAAAAAAAACAGGTACTACCCACAGGATCATCTCCACAGGTTTCCTTTCCAGTCCCTGGGGACCCAATCAGTCATGGCAAGAACACAGTTTGCCTTTTCACAAGGGAGATGCCCACACTGGATCAGGCAATTCCCACCCTGAACTTCACTGATTGCACAGGTCCCCAAGGGGAACAGCAGGAGCTGGATGTCGAGCTCAGACATGGATACTGCTTTTGGAGACACTTATATTTACTCAGCAGAGTTCCCATCCTGTGTCAGACTTCTAGAGCAAAAAGTATTAACATAATATGAGATTAAGTATGATTAAATACCTGGAGATTTAATCTCTGACTCAGTCTGAGTCTGGGAGAGTTCTGTGGTTCCTCCCAGTAGAGTGGTGGTGGGTTGAGACCTGAGACCTCCACAGGGTGCTCTCAAAGAGTAAAGGCAGATGAAAGAGCAGGCAATTGACTCTGTTGCCACCCAGGGGACAGCCCTGTGTGATGAAGAGGCTGGAACTGGATGATCTTTAAGGTCCCTTCCAACTCTAACCACTCTTATGATTCTATGACACCTGGTAAAAACTGGATGTGTGTCATGTTCCCAAGCCCCATCACAGAATCCTCCTCTCCCTTTCCGTGGTAGGAGCTGGGTGAGTGTGTCCTTGCACTGTTTTCCAGCAGGCACACGGGACAGGAGGACACAGAGATATTGGACCCTTCCTCACACAACCAGTGGCCTTTTACTGCCTCTCTTAGTCACCTCGGGAGGTTCATACCTTTTCTCCCACAGGTCCATCCTCTCCCTTCTCGCCTTTGTCACCATCAAAACCTGGCAGGCCCCGTTCTCCCTGAAAGGTAAGACAGAATTAGTGGAAGAGGAAGAGGATTCCCCTCTCCTGGAAGGACCCAGCTCCAGCCACTGGTTCTGGAGCAAAGGGCTGGTTCTCAGTGCTTATTCCAAGCTGGGCTAGGTGCTGAGGCCACCAACAGTGGGAAAAGGACAGCTTAATTAGTCAATAAGAGTCAAACTTACGGGATCTCCTTTACTGCCTTTGTAGCCCTGGGGTCCAAAAATAGTCATGGGCTCACCCTGGAGAAAGGAAAGACAGAGATGTAGACACCCAGAGACAGATGAACTCATGGGTGTGACTGGATGAAGCTGTACTTGTTATGGTGGGCAAAATGGTAATTCACACATCTACAATGATGGCAAGCATTTCCCAAACTGATCCATATGCCAGGATCAGGGAAGGCATGAATGCTCCACAGCACAACATGAATTCTTAAGGTCCTTAACTAAAAGCTGGATGGTGAATGTGCACAGAAGGCTTCAAGAAGTCCTGAGGCTTGACAGTGACCTCTTGCTTCAAGAAAACATTGGGGCCCACTGGCATTACCTCAGTGAAGACATCACGGCTGGATATGGAGCTGTGCATGGCGTGACCCTAAGGCCCAACTCCTGATCTGAGGCTGTCAGTGGTGGGACAGGTTCATATCTGACTTGGTGGCTTGGTTCCTTTGTCACTGTATGTCACTCAGGGTGCCAAGGTTTGGCCTCCTGCCAGGTGTGGGAGCTGGTCATAGGTAGGATGGGTCTGCTTATGATGTCCTGATTTAGGAACACAGAGTTGAAGCTAAGGAAGGAGAGTGGCACTTAGGGCACTCCTTAGAGGTAGCTTTTGGAGGGCCAGCCCTCCAGACTGTCCTTCTGAGAGAGCCAGTAGCTACAGGCATGCAATAACCCCAGAGACACATCCATGTTGAGTCTATTTATCAGTTCAGCAGCTGAGGAGGGACATTTTGTTCCTTAGAGAGTGAAGAAGCTACGACAAGGTTATTCTAATGCAAGAAATGGCTCTGCTTTGGTTGTGTCTCCAAAGTAGTGATGCTGTCCACAGATGGGAAGGAGGAGGGTTGAAGTCACCTTCTAACGGGCAGTTATAGTCCACTTGAGAAGGTCTCCCCCTACACCAGCTCTTTTCACTTCAGGGTGCCTGGCTGTTGGGAGGCTCAAAAACCACCCATCAATCAATATTCCCCAGACTTTGACAATCTTTTGTAGTTTATCCAATCATCACCATAGGTCACTGATCAAATTCTGCCTCAACATACCCTCCTGCCTCCCTGCTCTGGAGGGTTTCCAATGGAGACAGGATGGGGCTCAATCAATTTTGGGGACAAAATGGGGAATAAGGATCCTGGGGTTTGATCCAATACGTAGTACAGTTTCTACTTGTACTGACCAACAGAGAATTGGAAAGAAAGTTAAGCTGCAATCATGTGGAACAAACCCAAGTCAATTATCCCCCCCCGCCTCCTGTTTTATCTCGCACTCTACCTTATATGTTATTAAGGTATTTTTTGGAAAACGTATTACACATTCCTTCAGCTTGGAAAGTGTTTTGGAGCCTCTTCGCAAAGCAGATTAAGAATTGACTCGTCTCTGGAGCGAGTCCCCTTTGAAAGTAGCTTCCTCGGAGACAAATCGGCCTTAATCATTTAATACTGCATGACTCAAAGGCAGAATCGTCATGTAGGTTTTCTAAAACTCATTTTCTAACAAGTCATTTCAGCCAGGAAGGAAATTAACAAAACACTGGGCAGAAGTTCAGCATTTTCTGTGCGTTTTCCAGAAGTGCTTGGGGAATTATTTTCCCATTACCTGCTATGAGCCAGCTCGGGCTTTTTAAGATTGGGGTGAGCTGGTTACACCAAAATCAGTGGAAATTTTCTTCCTCCCTCAATTCACAGGAGGCATTTTTGTGCCCCAGCAAATAGTTTCCAAAATGACTTTTTTTTTTGTCGCTGTTTTGTAGGATCCCGTCAAAACTGTCACACAAGCTCATGTGTGTCCAGTGCATGGATGGCATCAACAAAGTGGACTGAACCTGGTAGAGATCCTCAAGAAACATGGTGGGGGATCTACGTGTTGTCTTCTACTACCTACATGGGTGTACAATGTAGAGAGGATGGATCCAGGCTCTTCTTGGAGGCACACAGTGAAAGGACAAGTGAAACTACTGTTAGACAGAAGGAAGAACTTCACTCTGGGGGTGGCCAGATGCCATGGAGGAGCACACATGAGGCCCTAAGCCTCAGATCCAGAAGACTTCATTGGCAATGGGATCTTGATCCAGGCAGGTGGATGGCACTGCACGCAACACTGGGTATCAAAGGTAGGATTTAAAGTTCTCTTTGCTGAAAGACATTTGCACCCCATCATCTGGGATCACAGAATTATATAGGGTTGGAAGGGACCTCTGGAGATCACCTAGTCCAAATGCCCTGCCAAAGAAGGTCCACCTAGAGCAGGATGGACAGGAATGAGTCCAGGCAGGTTTTGAATGTCTCCAGAGACTCCACCACCTCTCTGGGCAGCCTGTTCCAGAGCTCTGCCACCCTCACAGGAAAGAAGTTCCTCCTCAGGTTTAGATGGAACTTCCCATGTTCAAGTTTGTGCCCCTTACTCATTGCTCCCCGCTGTCTAATGAAACAATTACAGTGAGACAATGTGTGACGAGACAAATCCTATAAAATCACTAAGACCCCAGATATTGGAAAACAGATATAAATATTTTTTACCATTTATGCCTCTACCACTGACACATTTAAATAACTGTCCATCTGCTCACTGATAACTATAAAATCCTAAAAGCCTTTTATCCTGTCTGCCCCAGAAAGTCACAATCTGGAATGTGCTTACTCTTTCTCCTTTGGGTCCCAGAAGTCCCCGATCACCCTGGATATAGGAAAGAAAAAAGAAAAGGCAGTGAGCAATTCCCTTTTTCCTCACTCTTCTTGTATTCTGTCCACTTGTTCACAGGCCAAGCCACTAAGATCTATCACAGCTGGAAGTCAGTTCCTCTGGGCACTCTGCAAAATGATTAGCTTCCCACAAGAGATTGTGTAGAACTAGAATTTATTGCATTGATCAAAAAAAAAAAAAAAAGAGACCCAGAGGACTGAAGTGGTTTGCCTGACTCCACGCTCAGCACATCCATGATGTGGAGCTATCACTGGATGACTTTGACCTTCCAATGGGATGAAGCATCTCCATGCCATAGAGATGTGCCTACGCTACACCTAGGGTGGGAAGGCAACCTATGTAATACAGGATTTCTCATATTTCAACCTCAAATCTGGCTTTACTGAGAGTGTATGAAATATTAGCTATTCCTAGAAGGTTTTTACATGGGTACAGGACATGAGGCTGAAGGGTAGGACATATTCCTGATGGCATAGAATTGTAGAATGGTTTGGGTTGGAAAAAATCTTAAAGATCATTGAGTTCCAACCCCCCTGTCATGGGCACCTCCCACCAGACCAGGTTGCTCAAAGCCCCATCCAGCCTGGCCTTAAACACTTCCAGGGATGGCGCATCCACAGTTTCTCTGGGCAACCTGTTCCAGTGCCTCACCACCCTCACAGGAAAGAAGTTCTTCCTAAGATCTAACCTAAATCTCCCCTCTTCCATTTTAAAACCGTTACCCCTTGTCCTATCACTACACTCTCTGACAAAAGTCCCTCTCCAGCTCTGCTGTAGCTCCCTTCAGATCCTGGAAGGCTGCTAGAAGGTCTCCCCAGAGCCTTCTCTTCTCCAGGCCATCACAGAGAGCTGCTAATTCTACTTCACACTTCCACACACTGATTGAGGTCCCCTCCCGGTCTACCCTCAGAAGATGCTGTGGGATTATTCCCACTGTTTTAATCAGAGCATCAGCAGCATGAGCTGCTGCAGAGAAAGGTTCCCCACAGTAATGCCTTCCCCCACAGGCTCTGTGTAGATAAGATGACTGTTGCTTACTCTTTCGCCTTTTACACCTGGGAAGCCTTTCAGACCCTGCAAGAAAAATAAAACAACGTGTGAAGATAAATACCAGTGGGGGAAGGTGGTAGGAAAGAGCCGTCCTCCACTTGAAGGCAGAGATGCCTCCAAGGATGGGGTCCAGCTGAGAGAAGCCGTTGGTGGGACCAGCACAGAAGCCTCTACTCTCCTTTCTTTCCCCCCAAGAGCAATTTGAGAAGTGAGTCACGGTGGTGCAAGGAGAAAATTGAGCCTTAAGCTTCTGCCCGCTACTGGGTCTGAGGAACAACTCGGGATCTCTTGGCAGATGTATAGATTTAGTCAACCTCCCCCCACTTTACAAGCCATGGACTGTGCTTTTTGTACCCTTATCATTGATGAAATGCAGCTCCCACCTCTCAGAGAGGGGAAGGGTTGCTCCTGTAGGGCTCCTCCTAGATGGGACGTCTCCCAGGGAAGCTGGGAGTCCCTGGAGACAGAGTCAGGATGAAAACCAGACCTGGAGAGCCAAAAAGCCATGGTGGTCACCCCATTTGCAAAACTGGGGACCAGTGAATACACAGAGAGGTGGCACCTTTCACCTGCAGAACTGGCAGCTCATCACAGGGGTGGGCATGAGCAGGATGGATGGGACAGAGACAGCACAGATATTTCTCAAAGGGCACAAAACCTGGGTTTTGCAATCCCCCTGTGCCCTGTGCCGTTGCTCTGACCACTGGGCCACATCATCTTGCAAGTCCTTGTAGTGTAAAGGCCGGTCTTGCTGAGAATGAGCCCTTTAGGAATGAGATCCCAGGGTAAAACCTGCTACCACAATCACTTTTGGCCACCTGAGGAACTTCATAAAGGTCCATCCTGCTCGTAATAACAGATTAATTCCATTACAGGTAACAGCCTGATAAATAAAAAGGTGTTTGTCGAAATGCCGGCCGTGATGTGTGTCTCCCCTGACTCAGTCCCCTATCAATGACAAGGGAATTGACAGCAGAAGACGACCCTGAAATTGCTGCAGGCAAGCAAACCTGACAAGGAAAAATGAAGAGGGAGTGATATTTCGGGAGGACTTCAAAAGCAGCCCATGGATGAGTCAGCCAAGTGGACAAGAGCGTAAAGCAATTGCGCTCTGCGTGACACCTTGTGTCTCACAGCTGTCTACAGGAGCTACACTCACTTATGCCAACACAACATCAGAATTCAGGTTCCCAAAGTCTCTGTTTCCCACTGAAAGCATCAACCTGTTTTAATCTTCTCCTTGCACATGGGGATTTTGCCAGCCCCAGGCCCACCGTTATCCCTGCTGTAAAATCAGCTCTTGTTGCTATTTTAACACTCACCGTCATGCCAGTAGGGCCCCGGATTCCCATGATGCCTTCATCACCCTGTTAGGATGGAGAAGGGGTGGTGATGGCCATCACTAAAGACAATTTCACCATGCACAGTCCCAGCTCTGCAAACCATCCCACCGGAGACAAGAGGAATTGCTCGGCATGCAGATGCCCAGATCCTCCAAGGAGTTGTTCAACCCCTTCACTTACACCTCCATCGGCATTAGATGCCTTCATGCTGCTGTAGACTTGGATCAAAGAACCTAAAGGGCTTGAAAGAAACCACAGGTCACTGCAGGAAGACACTGCAGTGTTTAGAGAACAGCGGTTTGGTCAGTCTGAAGCTTCAGCTTCAAGCTTCAGCTTCTCCTCAGTCCCATTTCTCAGATGGTCTGCACCTGACTTAGTGTGACGTATTTCGCTCCAAAAAGGTGTCTCTTCCTTTCTGTTGGTACACAGACACCCTGGTTGGAGTAGTTCAGAAGAAGCCATTTGAGGTTTCTGAATGACCTGGTGTGCCCTACTTGCATCTGACAAAGGGACATGCAACAGAGGTCTGAGATGTTCCTGGCACAGGGCAATTTCTTCCCCCTGAACAAAATTCCAGCAGGACTCACCACTACTAATAAGGCAGCCAGGAATTCACCTGGAACTCATATCAACTGCCTTTCAGAAGGAAGAGGCCACCAGTCAACGGCTCAACAGTAACTTGTGTCTCTGGAGACCAACGTGAAGCTGTGGCTTCCAGAGCTGCTTGTTCTGAACCTCCCTTTAAGTGTGCTGTTGGCTCCTTATAGAATCATAGAATNCCTGCACTGTTATAAACCTTGCTACGAGGGAAAGACATGCTGGTGGGTCTGTGAAGTCCTCGTATGAGCTTCCTTGGTAGATCCTACAAGCCTTACCTGTCTTTAAGATGCCTAGGCTTAGGCATTGTCCTGTGAGCCCAAATTTAGCTCTCTCATATAAAGCCAATGTAATTTGAGGTTCTGTGATTCACTTTAGATTTATGCTGGAGTCAGAAGAGCAGAAACATTATTTCATCGTTTCCTTCAGATAATGAAGCTTGAGCAAGGTTTACCCCAGACCTTTCACAGCTGTTGACATTCTCATTAAGTGTTTTGTCTCAGGGGCCTCATCGAACAGTTCTGCTGGCAGATGGGGAGTTTGTCTAAATGGATTGGGGCATAAAATCAGTTTATTTGTGGAACAGCCACAGAAGCAGCAACAAAATGAAACACGGCCTCTGATTACGACTCAAGAGAGTCTCTCTTTGCCAGAAGGAGACCAAAAACTTCTCAGCAGCATGAAGAAAAGTGAATGTTGCTGCCCCAAAGATGATGGGGGCTGGTTTCCCTCTGCCAGGACAACAGGAGGGAAGAAGGGAATTACAATCAAAAAACAGCTGGAGGTGGATTTCTGAAGGAACAAGTTTGCAGGTATCATCCCCAAAGCACACAAAAGTGAGGAGGTTCCTCACCAACCTGCTTGGATTAAAACATGCAGATTTGGGGTGTTAGATATTGCCTTCAATGCTCCCATCCAGCCAGGGAGGGCACAGGTCAGTGGGGAAGGATTCACTTGGCCATCTAGTTGGCCAGTGAGACCTGGTTGTCTAATTATGGAAGGAGATGCTAATTGCAACCTGGAGACAGATTCTGGTCAGTGCCACTGCCAGCTGGGCATAGGAGTGTCCATCACCTTCAAATCTGGCTGGTAAAAAACGTAAGGAGGGCTCTGAAATCAGCCCTTTAGCTATCTTCTAAGAGGGATGAGTGGGAAGTGATGGTATAAAGCTGCCTCCAAAAGAAGTTGGGCTGCAAGAAACCAAGCCAGGAATATTTATGGAGGGACCTACCCGAGGGCCAGGCAGTCCACGAGGACCTCTTGGACCAGCTACTCCAACGCCGATTTCTCCCTGAAGAACAGAGAAACCCCAAAGGTCTCATTTGGAGCAAGGACACCACAACACATGATTAATGATGTGTTTGGCCTGGATTTAAGTCTCTGGTCACAAAGAGAGTCAGGAGACTCAACTCCATTGACTTTCTGCTGCTCTATCTGGAGGATGCTCCAGAAACTATGGGGAAGAAGGGCATGAGAGTGAAAGAGGGATGAAGTGGCTGGATTGAGTCAGAGATACAGAGCCCAGGGGAGGGCAGTGGGATGTCCCATTGCCACTCCAGGATCTCAGCTACTTGTGACCGACCTGGCAGGTTGGCACTGACCTTGTTGCCTTTGGGTCCGGGTGTCCCAGAAATTCCCTGTAGGGTGAGGAAAACAAAACAGAAGGGAGGACTTTGCTTAGCATGTCCTCGATGCCCTCCTGTCCCAGTGCTCCAAGAGGGTGAAAGCCCACCCAGCCCAGCTACCAGGTCCTCAGCCTCTCTCCCCAGCCATCCTTCTGCTGCCCAAAAGACACCAGGGTGATGTACAGAAGTCACCTCTTTTCCTGGGGATCCTGACGGTCCTGAGGGCCCAGCAAATCCATTCCGTCCTCTCTTCCCACGCTCTCCCTTGAAAGCAAAACTCTTTAAGGAGAACACCCCAACGGAAATGTCCTGCTTTCCCCCACCCAGCCAGAAAGTGGGAGCTGGTAGCCTTAGGCGTTCCCTAGGAGCAGGAAGAATACCCATTGGGGTGCTGCCCACGTGGACCTCTTGTTGTTAAGAAAAAGGGACTCCAGCTACACCGAGTTCCTGAGTTTAGTCACACTGTTCCCAACTCCACCACCACTAAGCCTCCATGTCCTTGCAACGACACTTACACATTGCTCTCTCTGTCCCTGGAGGCTAAGGACCCCCAAACCACTTGTTCACATCCCCTGTTCTATCACAATCCTTTTTCTTCCTGTCCATCTCATCATGTCATGTCACTAAATTTAAAGAAGAACATTCCCCACCTTGCCTGGAGCTCCACTGCTTTTTTTTTCCTGTTCTTTTTAAACTTGCAGGACATCTCCCTGCACCAAAACTTTTGACCTGTTTTTTTACCCCCCAACTACATCAGTTAATCCAATAAAACCTCTCCTTTTGTGACCAGGCTTTGTTCCTGCTTCTCTTCACTGACTATATCTCTGCTTATGGTCTGGAGACTGCAGAGGTGGGGGCTCAACCCACAGTGGATGCCTGGTGTAGACAGTTGTTCTCACCTTGAGAGGTGGCTAAAACAACACATGCAGTCCCCTCACCACATACCACCTACCTTCTGTCCTGGCATCCCAGGCAGACCTGGAGCCCCTCTGTGCCCCTGTGACCCAGGGGTGCCAGCATTGCCACGAATGCCCTGGACACCTTGAGCTCCTGGAGGGCCTGGGGCCCCTGGTTCACCCTGTGGAGTGAATCACAAGGAATTTGGCTTTATGTGGGATTAACTATCCACCATATCCCCTCCACCCTACCCCAGCAAAGATCCTGGAGAAAGCCTGGCTTGAATTCACATGATGTGTACACAGATTTGGGGCCACCTCCTCCAGCCAAGGCCCATAAGAGACACCCTTGGGCTGCAGAAAGGGCTGTATTTTGGTTTTCTAAGTGAGAAGCCCTTATCTGCAGACCTTCAGAGTGGTGGTGAATTCAAACCCCACAGACCTACAACAGCCCAAGGCATTGCAGAAACGCATCTCTGCTGAGACCACAATTCCCTGGATTTTTTTTCACAGCCACATTCATCCTCTGGACCCCACTTGCTTTCGAGGACACAGAGAACTGCCTCTGTCCCATACCCATGTAATGGTGTCCCTGCCTTTGTGTGCTGGGACTGATTTTGGTGCTTTTATCCTTGAAATCCCAGCCAGGTCTGTGCTCCACACCCAGTGGTGGAAAGATTCAGCAAGGACTATAAAGAATGAGACCCAGAAAAAACAAGTGAAGTCCTATCTAGAAGAGAAGAAAGATTTACCTTAAATCCAGGTGGGCCAGCCTGACCAACAGGGCCCCTGAACCCAATTCCTGGTTCTCCCTGTGAAGAGAAGGTCAGGAAAAATCAAGATTTTTCCAACTGTGGGTCCATAAAAATGAGAGCTCGTTTCATGCTGCTCTTTGGACACCCAACTGAAGTCTCTCAGAGCTGATCCTACATTTAGGGTTTCTACAGAGCCCCCAGTGACCATCACATCTCCTCTACGTGGTAGTAGGAATTCTTATCTGACCTGGAGAGACAAAGCTGCTGAGAGCATCTAAAGAGCTTTGAAAAAGAGGCAGTTTAGTTGCAGGAGGTGGTGCCAGAAGACTCAAATATTCTGATATTACTCATTTATAACGTGGAGGCTCCACCCCAGTCTACAGAGAGATGCCGGATCCCCAGAGAGTGACTGGCCACGCTGAGCCCATATGTCAGGAGGTCACTTGGACACCTCCCCCCAAGATAGGGAGGTTAGATATGGCAAGAGGAGGAGGGAGAGCAGGAGGCAAGCCCTCACAATGCAAAAAGAGACCCCCCCGACTTTGTCTTTTACCTTTTGACCATTTTCACCTCTGTCTCCTTTGGTGCCCTGTGAAATAGAGAGCAAGTTACCAAGCCTGTGCAAGAGATGATTCGAAATATCACTTCAGCACAACCCTGAGAAAGAGCAGAGGTTTCCAGTTGTGCTCATAGCCTATAGCAGCATGGAGTAACTGCCCCCTCTATCCTCTACCTCTTCTCCTCCAAGGAAAAGAGCACTACTTGCAGGAAGGACATGAAGTACTAGGATGACCCAGTAGAATTTGACTTTCCCATGGCAATCTCCAGTGTTGGATTTGGGCCACTTAGGTGGTAATATCATCCTGCTCCAGCTGCTGATACCGATTCCACAACTCACCTTTTCTCCAGGTTCCCCCATCTCCCCAGGCTGCCCCTGCAAGACAAAAACCATCCATCTTCCAGCCACCTCTTCTTCCTCCCTCTCTCCCTCCCTTCTCAGGCCTGAGTCCCCAGGATGCTGCACCACATGGGGTGTATAAACCATAGCCCATTCCCACCAGGCTGTGCCTTTTAATAACCAACTTTTAACAACCTTTTAACTTGCCTTGTCTGCCTTTCTGCTGAATATCTGGGTCCCACCACCTTGGATCTGCCAATTGGTCTCCGTAAGCCTTTGCTGCCCAAAAGCATTGGTGAAACAGTGTTTTGGGCATCCCTTCCTCCATCCCTGTCCTTGTGCCAGGGCTGGCTTTTGCCTGTCTGTCACATGGTTGAATTCACTGATCCAGGAGAGGATGAACACCAGGAGAACCCCCTGAATTTTTGCATTTACTCCTGAGTGCATGGCAGATGCATCATAGAATTATAGAATGTTTCGGGTTAGAAGGGACCTTAAAGATCAGCCAGTTCCAACCCCCCTGCCGTGCCAGGGAGTCTTCCCACTAGACCAGGTTACTCCAAGCCCCATCCAGTCTGGCCTTGAACCCCTCCAGGGATGGCACATCCACAACGTCTCTGGGCAACCTGTTCCAGTGTCTCACCACCTTCACAGGAAAGGATTTCTTCCTAATATCTAACCTAAATCCCCCCTCTTCCAGTCTAAAACTGTTTCCTCTCATCCTATGGCTCTGATCCCTATCAAGAGTCCCTCCCCAGGTTTCCTGTAGGCCCCAAATTCTTAGCAATCCCAATTTACATCATCACAGTCTCCCACAGACCCTGAATGTCCTCTCCAACAGCACATCCAACCCCAGCTGCCTCTCCACTTCCAGACCCTCTTAGCCCAGAGAGCCTTCTCCTGGTCTCAGAGGCTCAGGCCAGAAAGAAAGACATCATTACTTTTTCTCCTTTGTCTCCACGGACTCCTGGAGCTCCCATTTCTCCCTGGAAAAAAACAGGCAACCCCTTCAATTGCAAACATAGAATCACAGAATGGTTAGAGTTGCAAGGGACCTTAAAGATCATCAAGTTCCAAACCTCCTGCCATGGGCAGGGACACCTCCCACTAGAGCAGGTTGCTCCAAGCCCCATAACATGCATCACCACCTCTTTGGACCAGGTGGGTGCTGCCTTCCTTCCCGCATCAGTTTTTGGCAAACATCTATGGAGGAATCCCTCATTTTCACCACTTCTATTTCCAGATCAGACTAGGGATGTCCCTGACCTCATCCTTACTATCCTGCATAGGGGAAATGCAGAGAGAGAAAACAAATTGCAGAGTATGGGCCAGACACGAGAGGGAAACTGAGGGTCTCCCTGCTGTAAGGCACTGCAGACGTTAAAGGATGTCATGAGTTTGAGGGAGACAGGAGAGGTCCACAGAGGACAAAACTGCTGAGGATCCTAAAACTACAAACCCCTTGCTTGGGTCAGCTGTGAAAAGCTCAAACCTGCTCATTACCAACGGCCAAAATTGAGACTGCTCTGGGAAATGGATCGCTGTTCTGGTTCCCTCCAGATACTGTTGGGTATCTGCATCTGAAACAAGAACCACTGACCTTTTGGCCGTGGGAAGGTGGATCTGCTGGACCAGCTTCCTCCTTCTAAAAGAATAAAAAAAAAATAAATACACATACAGAGCAGGGCTGGGATACAGTGTGATGCAGGAAAGGACCAGTTCCACCTTCACCTCATGCAGATGCCATAAGAGGAAGACAACACGAATGCTGTACCTTAATTCTTGTCCGGTGATGAGCGCCTGGGTACGCCTTGAATCGAAAAAGAAAAGAGAAAAGTATGAGAATAGTTGGAGAACCTTTTCAACCTCTAGCCATAGAAAAGCCATCTCTGAGCAAGTGGGGAGGCTGGAGGCATCTCACAGGGAAGCCGTGTGCCACCAGAGATCACAAGAATCATAGAACGGTTAGAGTTGGAAGGGACCTCAAAGATCATCCAGTTCCAACCCCCCTGTCATGGGCAGGGACACCTCCCACCACAACAGGTTGCTCCAAGCCCCATCCAGCCTGGCCTTGAACCCCTCCAGGGTTGGGGCAGCCACAACTTATCTGGGCAACCTGTTCCAGTGCCTCACCACCCTCACAGTAAAGAATTTCTTCCTAGCATCCAATCTAAATTTCCCCTTTTCCAATTTAAAACCATTACCCCTTGTCCTATCACTACACTCCCTGACCAAGAGTCCCTCTCCAGCTCTCCTGTAGCTCCCTTCAGAAACTGGAAGGCTGCTATAGGGTCTCCCTGGAGGGAATCTCCTTGAGGGGCTCCTGGTTGGATATGGGGTGGCCGTTGGTAATGAGGCTCCTTCTGATCTGCTCCAGCCCTCATGGGACATCTGAGACATCTGAGAGCTGGTGGTAATCATTGCATATGGGCTGCCAGGGTTTGCGAACCAAAAGATGGTTCACAAACCATGAGGACTCAGAACTGGGTTTTTAGCAATGGCAGAGATGTCCCACCTTAACCTTTTAAAGAGGGCTACAAGAAGAGCAGTGTTTTCTCATGGTGTGGATGAGCTCATCCCAGTGCTAACATCCCTCCTAGGAATGCACGGTGAGGGTCAGTCGCCACTTTCAAAGAACTTCATTCAAACTTAGAGGAGACTTGTTCAGAATTTTAGTGATAGGACGAGGGGTAATGGTTTTAAATTGGGAGAGGGGAGATTGAGATTGGATACTAGGAAGAAATTCTTTCCTGTGAGGGTGGTGAGGCACTGGAACAGGTTGCCCAGAGAAGTATGTCTGCCCCATCCCTGGAAGTTTTTAAGGCCAGGCTGGATGGGGCTTTGAGCAACCTGTTCTGGTGGGAGGGGTCCCTGCCCATGGCAGGGGTTTGGAACCAGATGATCTTTAAGGTCCCTTCCAACTCCACCCATTCTATGATTCTATGATTTTTCACCCCTAACTTCTGGAAACAGGCCTTTCTCTCTTAAATTTTGTAAAAATCAACTCTGCTCTTTCCATTTCAGGCATACTGTGTTCAAGTCGGCAGTGTAATTGTGCAGGTATGTCAGAGATGTCTGTGTTTATAAACACACACATGTATTTACACATTTACATTCACATACAAATATCATCTATAGCTTCACACAAAACCCCCTGCAGTTACGCTGCCTTCCCCATGAACTGGGTTATTATGTTCCCTCGTTGATTAAGCCTGATGTTCCCCGCTTCTGTTTTCCGAGCAGCACGTTTCCCTTGCCAGATACGGGGAGAACAATCTGCTCTGCCAAGAAAAACAGCTTCTTCTATGGCTGTTTCTTGCTTTATTTATTAATATTTATCACTAACCTCTCACATACCACCCCCCTCTATGTTCATCGTGACTTTGCACAAGTGAGAGGAGGCGAGTGAGGTTTCCCTTGCATCCATGTGTTTGAAGACATTCTTCTATGAGTTCTTCACTCACCGTGGATCCAGATGGTGATTTCCAAGCTCCTGGGGCACCAGGGGAATGAACCTGTGATGGAACCAACAAGGAAGGGTGATGGCTTCCTTCTGAGTTGCACCCATGGCTCTGCTCTTGCACACAGGGCAGCCCGAAGCCACCACGGTGAAACGGGGTCTTTACCGTGTGTCTTTGGTCCTCAGCAGATCTCTGGGCTCTTACATGCCTTGGGAATGCAGAGCCATCCTCTAAATTCCCATTTTCCTGTGGGAAGGGAAACGGCATCCTGCTAAACACCTAATACTCTATATAATATAATGTATAAGAATAATATATATATTATTTAGCACTAGGCAACTAATTTACTGCCATTTCAAAGACAAAGCCCACCTAAAATATTGCAACTTTGAACTTTAAATGCCTCCGCACACCAGCTATGCCTGAGTAAGATGCCTGCTACACGTGTGCTGGAGCAACTGCAGAGGAGGGCAACAAAGCTGGTGAANAAACATTTAATGTACTCAGTGTATCCGACTGGAATAAGACGACTATTAACATGTAGCCATTAATAGGCATTAATCTGCCACTTGGTGATGTTTGCAGTGCTCATGATTTTGGCCGATATATATTTAAGGCACACACGGTAAAGCTTGTACAAATAGTTGCTGGTCTGACTCATAAATCACTTGTTCTTTTCCAGATTAGCAATGGGAAATTATCCACTCACTGTTGTAAAAATTATAATATGCCTAGCTGCTGGATATCTCAGAATATGGCAATTATTCCCCGAACCACACAGTGGAAGGAAGCACCACAGAGTAGATTTGGTGAATATTTCAATATGAAAGCAAAAAAACCCACAACCAGTGAATTTCTTTATAATAAAAAAGGCTGGGCACCTCCTTACCACCAAACCCCAACCCTGAAACCCTCAGGAGCACATGAAGGAGAAGGAAAAATTGTGATGGGGAGCAGTTATTTAGCACTAATTCCATATATTTTTTTTTCAGAAATCAAGGTTTGGGTTCATCTCAATTAATTTCACCTAGAAGTATGAGTTGAGGCTTTGACATGGTTAAAGTTAAGGGAAAGTAAATCCTAAACAAAGGACTTCCGAGAAACATTGGTTCATCCAGCCCTGGACATTAGGCTGTCAGGTTTCAGGGATAATAGTCCTTGTTTGCTGGATTTTAACCAGCTCTATGATAATTTCACCTAGTGGTTAATGAACTCAGGAAGTTTCTGACTCACTGCAATACGTAAAGGAATAAATAAATAAATTATTTTTGTAGAATCATAGAATGGTTAGAGTTGGAAGGGACCTTACAGAACATCGAGTTCCAATCCCCCTGTCGTGGGCAGGGACAACTCTCACTAGACCCAGGTAAAATGGAAATTCTTTGCTGAAAGACAGCGAGGGTGACAGAATGAGGAACAGAAGACTCATCAGTGAACAGATTGTTCAGGGCAGTGCCCATCTCAGGTGGGATTTTGCAAGACAAGCTAGAGAAACATCTCCCTGCCTTATGCAGAGGCGACCTGGGTGGGTCTGATGGCACCACCAGATGAGACCACGTGGACAATCCCGCCCATCCTGCCCTGGGTCACAGCTCATCTGCTTGCAGACAGGTTTTAAAATGCTGTTTCTTTTCAGCACAGGGCACGTGCTCTACTCACAGACGTGCGAATAGCATTGCTCAAGACGAGCCCATAGGTTGCCAAGACCTCAGTGAGGTTTGGAAGGTGACCCCTAGGTAGGCGATCTCATAAAGCTGCCATTTACCAGGGTGGTGGGAAATTGCAGGGGGTAATAACTCTCCTTCAGTCTGTAATTCTTCTGCAATTTGAGCAGTTTCCTGCTCTGAGATGCCAGCAATAAGGCACCTCAAAGCAAAGAAGAGAGGCTGCTGCTTTCTAAAGGAATGACTTCCCGATGGCAGCTGGCAACGTAAAAAAGAAAAGAGAAAAGGAAGAAAAGGGGGAAAGGAACAGATAAAATTAGGTCAGGATAGAAAAAAAGAAGAAATAAAAGGGAGGGTATAAAAGGAAAAAAATATTCCCCCAAAGAAAGAGGGACAGAAAAGACAGAAATAGAAAAGGCCAAGGAAATAACAGGCAGGAAAATTAAGTGACTATAGGTTTATCCACATGGAGACAACCAAGGGCACTTTCCTGAATCAACTCCGAAAATGAGTAAACTTAACTGCAGGGGAGCTGGGAGATGGAGGAGGCAGGAATTGGCTGGTACGGTCCCATAACACTGAAGAAGTGGCTCATCCACGGAAAGCGTAACCAGCCACCGCTTCTTGCACGGGCACCTGTAGCTGGGCTCATCCTGCCTCTTTATACCAGTTAATTTGCTTCCCCCATTAACTCCTGCCAGCCAGAAATTGCACCTCTGAGATGAAGCTCTTGGGCTATTACAGGCTGCTGCTCTCTTGGGCCCCATGAACCTTTTAACAGGTAAAATTTGCGATTACTGCGGCTGCTGACGGGAAAACAGCCGGCTCTATTTCACTCCCTTTGCATCAACCTCTGCTGGGTTCAGCTCAGTTGCGGGAGCCACCAGGGATGAGAAGATGTAGAAGCTGCAGGGAGACAGGGATTGCTGCTGTTTCCCTACCTTTGGACCCCACTTTTTCCTCTTCCTGAGGGGGGAAACCAAGGAAAATGCCCTTGGGGTGCAGATCTCTTAGTGTCCCAAAATACTTGAGGCTGCTGTTCCAGTCTCCTAATGCCCCTACCAAAATGAGAATCATTGAACACAAGGGCAGGAAGGGTGGTGGTATAGAATCATAGAATGGTTAGAGTTGGGAGGGACCTTAATGATCATCAAGTTCCAACCACCCTGCCATGGGCAGGGACACCTCCCACCACACCAGGTTGCTCAAAGCCCCATCCAGCCTGGCCTTGAACCCCTCCAGGGATGGGACATCCACAACTTCTCTGGTCAAGCTGTTCCAGTGCCTCACCACCCTCACAGCAAAGAATTTCTTCCTAATATCCAATCTAAATCTCCCCTTTTCCAATTTAGAACCATAACCCCTTGTCCTGTCACTCCACTCCCTGACAGAGCCCCTTCTTCAGATCTCCTGGAGCTCCCTTCAGATCCTAGAAGGCTGCTCAAAGGTCTCCCAGGAACCTTCTCTTCTCCAGGCTGAACAGTCCCAGCTCCCTCAGCCTTTCTTCACAGCAGAGGTGCTCCATCCCTCTGATCATCTTTGTGGTCCTCCACTGGACCTGTTCCACCAGGTCCATGTCCTTTCTGTGTTGAGGACTCCAGAGTTGGACACAGGACTCCAGGTGGGGTCTCACAAGCGCAGAGCAGAGGGAGAGAATCACCTCCCGCGACCTACTGGTCACACTTCTTTCGATGCAGCCCAGAAAAAGGGAATTTTTGGGGGGAATTTATTGTTTGGCAATACCAGGTCGCTGGATTACACCCGTAATTATTGCCGAACACCTAGATGCAGCATTGCTGCTGCATTGCATGCATTAATCTGTTGAACATCAACTCCAACAAGGTAGAAGATCATCTCCACAAACCCAAAGTGTAAACTTTCCCCCTTCAAACCCTCTGTGCTCTGCTCCTGGTAACTCAGGCAGCGACAGGCAGTGAATACCCGTCTTATCCCATCTCCCTACAGTCTGCTCCTGGGGTTAATCAGTTTGAGCTCCAATTTCCCATTTGGATTATAAAGTCTTTGGTTCCTTCCCTCTGGCTCCCCTCCCTGCCTCTCTCTGCAAGATTTAACAGCCTTTTTTTAACGTTTTAATGTTCAGCATCTTCTCCCCATGAAAAATGTCCCATGCAGAAATCAAGTCATCTCATTAGAGCCCCTTCCAGTCCCTAAAGGGGCTCCAGAAAAGCTGGGGAGGGACTCTTGATCAGGGAGGGGATCCATAGGACAAGGGGGAAGAGTTTTAAACTGAAAAAGGGGAGATTGAGATGGGATCTGGGGAAGAAATTCTTTGCTGTGAGGGTGGTGAGACCCTGGAACAGGTTGCCCAGAGAAGCTGTGGCTGCCCCATCCCTGGAGGGGTTCAAGGCCAGGTTGGATGGGGCTTGGAGCAACCTGGTGTGGCGGGAGGTGTCACTGCCCACGGCAGGGGGTTTGGAATTTGGTGATCTTAAAGATCACCTTCCAACTCTAACAAAGAGCATCCAGAGTGGCTCAGACAGAGCCACAGATTTGGGACTCCCCCACTTTCATGGTCTGTGGATGTAGGTCCATTGGGACTAAGGTCTACCTGCTTTCAAGAGCAGGACACCAAAAAGCCCTCACCTCAGCCAGTCTCCTGAGCCCCATCCCACAAGAAATCCCATCTGACAGAGGATGGGTTTGGGCTCCATCCTCTGTGCTTCCAGATCTCTCTCCAAGTTTAACCACAGCCAGTAAAGGGAAACAGCAGATCCAGGAGGAGAAACAAAGCTGATGGATGCTCATGGCACAGGACACCATCTCCAGAGCTGTAGTTTGCACACATACACGTGTGTGTGTGTGTGTGTGTGTTTGTGCCGGGAGCCCTCTCGTGGTTGCAGCAACGAAGGCTGATCCAGCTTTGTTATTCTGTGAGGTGTTAATTTGCAGAGCCAGCCAAAGAGACTGCTAAAGCCATGGAAGCAGAAGCGAGTGCTTAGCAAACTACCTAACTCAGAGTGGGATTTTCTCCAACAGGGTCTTTGATTTACCCTTCCCATTGCTATTCCTAGAAACATCCTTGCTAACACCATTCCTAGCAGTAACCAAGCCTGTAGCTGTGAGCAAACATCCAAGGGATTTTTTTGTCCTTTCACTTTTTAAGGCTGTGGACACCCTGCCTCTAAGTATTTTCAAGCAGGGCATTCCCTCCACCACACAGGAGCAGGTCAGTATCCAAAGGTGTTAAACCAGCACTGGATGGATGCAGAAAAGCTGGGGAGGGAGTCTTGATCAGGGATGGGAACCATAGGACAGGGGTAACAGTTTTAAACTGAAAAAGGGAAGATTGAGATGAGATTTCAGGAAGAAATTCTTTGCTGTGAGGGTGGTGAGATACTGGAACAGGTTGCCCAGGGGAAGTTGTGGATGCCCCATCCCTGGAGGGGTTCAAGGCCAGGCTGGATGGGGCTTTGAGCAACCTGGTGTGGTGGGAGGTGTCCCTGCCCATGGCAGGGGACTTGAAACTCAGTGATCTTTAAGGTCCCTTCCAGCTCAACCATTCCATGATTCTATGATCAGCTGAGCGGCGGTAAGTGCTGTTCTCAGCCTGGATGCACCCTCCAAGTTTGCTGAAAATGATATCATGTGTGCTTGTAAAGCAATTCTAACTCATGGCTATTGGGGAAACCTCTACTTTCCTACTGTCCTTCAGCTGAAGTGCAGGAAGAAACCATTTCAACTTTTTAAGAGGCAGATCTCAAAGAGGTAAGTTGAGTCACCCTGCATCACGTTTCCTCTAGGACAGTCGCCTTGGTTCAGCTGACCCACAAAGTCTTATTAAATTATAATTTCATAGAATGGTTAATGGTTGAAAGGGACCTTAAAGATCAGCCAGTTCCAACATCCCTGCCATGAGCAGGGACACCTCCCACCACACCAGGTCGCTCCAAGCCCCATCCAGCCTGGCCTTGAACATTTTCATGGATGGGGCATCCACAGCTTCTCTGGGCAACTTGTTTTAGTGCCTCACCATCACCACAGTAAAGAATTTCTTCCTGAAAAAAGTATTGAGAATCATCACCTATTGAATCAACCAAGTCCCCCAAAATAGGAGGATGGATTCAGATTAAAAAGAGATTGTCCTTTCCCTTCCCCCCCAAGAAAAGTGGGTAATTAACCAATAAAACATTTGCCAAAAGCTCTGGGGGGATTCCCAGTTCCCCAGTTGTGTACAGAGGACAAAGGTGGCCATCAGTCTCCCACCCAGGTCCCATGTCCAAGCAGTGGTGTCCTCCAGGAATGGCAGGGGGGGAACGACACCAATTCCAGGAGCACTGGGTGTGAGATATGCATCCCAGTCCCTTCCAGTCTATCACTAAACTCCATACTGGTGTACAGCCCAGCACTGCTAGGGAAGACATACGTGGCTGGTGTCCTGCTCTGGTTGTTCTTCTACCCCCCACTCCAAGGACTCCAGAAGCTCCATGGACTGATTTCCTTGCAGACCAACTTCTGGGTGTGGTGGGGGCATAGCCAAGCTCTGCAGAGGGTGGTGGATGAGGGACAACACATTCTTACCAACTACCAGTGTGAAAGATGGAAAGAATGACCCTTTTCTGGGCTCTGATACAGATTCATGCAGACATCCCTGTCCCTTCACTAATTTAGTTTTTCACTTCAGTAAAATGGGGGAAAACCTGATAGAACTGCAAGGATTTGTCCAATCAAGCTTTGAGAAATGTAGTCACTTTGCATCTATTAAATCAGTGCAAATGGAAAAGTAATTAAAAGTCATTGAACAGGTATTTACATACAGCGCTGAGAGAAGTGGTTGTCCATCTTGAGTCTCTCTCCTCCTTTCCTTCCTCAGGTGTTTTCTCCAAGGACTCAGGAGGGTTTCCATAGGGCTGGTACTCTGGTTCAGAACCACCAGCAGAGGGACCCTAGAATCATAGAAGGGTTAGAGTTGGAAGGAACCTTAAAGATCATCCAGTTCCAAGACCCCCTGCCACGGGCAGGGACACCTCCCACCACACCAGGTTGCTCCAAGTCCCATCCAGCCTGGCCTTGAACCCCTCCAGGGATGGGACCATCCACAGCTTCTCTGGGCAACCTGTTCCAGTGCCTCACCACCCTCACAGCAAAGAACTTCTTCCTAAGATCTCATCTAAATCTTCCCTCTTCCAATTTAGAAATGCCCCCCCTTGTCCTACCACTAGACTTCCCGACCAAGAGTCCCTCTCTAGCTCTCCTGGAGCTCTCTTCAGATCCTGGCAGGCTGCTCTAAGGTCTCCCCAGAGACTTCTCTTCTCCAGGCTGAACAGCCCCAGCTCTCTCAGCCTTTCTTCATAGCAGATGTGCTCCAGACCTCTGATCATCTTTGTGGCCCTCCGCTGGACCCATTCCAACAGTTCCATGTCCTTTCTAGGTTGAGGACTCCAGAGCTGGGCACAGGACTCCAGGTGGGATCTCACGAGCACAGAGAAAAGGGGGAGAATCACCTCCTGCGACCTGCTGGCCACGCTCTTTTGACACAGCCCAAGGTGGCTTCTTTTGAATCAACAGGACCTGGGTCCAAACTTCCCCACAGAGTTTGCGCTCCAATTAGAGACATCTCCTACCAATGACCAACAAGCATTTATGGAGAGCCCAGTCACTTCTTGGCTGCCAAAGAGAGGACTGGAAAAGCCCCACCGCAGCTGCAACCACTATTTCCTGGACCATCCCTCATCAGGACTGACTAGTACAGGCAAATGAAGATCCATGACTCCTCCAGCAGCTATGAGAGGTGATCGGGATACAGCTCTCTGATGTTATTCCTGGAGGCGTACCGTGCCACACTAGAACTTGGATCCAGTAAGGAGATTAAGTCTTAATATTGCTAATAAATTCCTAATTCGCATAACCAGAAACTATCTGTTACTTGCAGAGGATGCAGGTAACTAAATTGTCTCTAGCAATTAGCCTGGTTGCTCAAGCAAATGAGAGCTCTGGAGCCATGCCATGGCAGGAGCTCTTCTCTTGGTCAATCTCAATCCAACCTGACAGCAGGAATGGATCTATTCCTGCTCGGGCAGGAGAGATGCACCAAGATGACAGTCTTCAAGTGAGTGGAAGGTGCAGGGCAAGTTCAACAGATAACCAGCACAGGGATGGCTTGAAACCAGCCTGAGGAGTTGTGGCTGTGTGGAATGGAAGGGAGGATGAGGAGCAGAAGGCGTTGCTGGAGCATGGACTGGGAGCTCACAGGCAGTTGGTACATATTTGATGTGCAATCTCTTAATATTATTGCTGCAGCAGACCAGATGGACAGGAACACAGACCCACGTAACTACACATCATCTGCTCTGCTACTTATATTCACCTTAAGGAGTCCTCCAGACACTGGCAACTGAGCCTCCACCTCCAGGATTTGTGTTTCTTCTGTCACCTCAGTGCTGGCCAGGGCATCAGGAGAACTGTCAAACACCAGTGATTCCTGCAATATCAAAAAAAGTGGGTTGGTGTGGAGATGGCAAACCAGAGCTCTCAGGATCCACACTTGTGAAGAGCTAGATCCTGATGGGTTATTTCTGCCCACTGCCCCATCCCTCCAGCATGCTCTGTCCCACTTGGTGGCCTTTCTGAACCAGGATGGAGTGCCAGGATGGCATCTCCTTCTCTGGAGATATTCAAAACCTACCTGGATAAGTTCCTGTGCAACCTGCTCTAGGAGGACCTATTTTGGCAGGGGGGTTGGACTAGATGATCTCCAGAGGTCCCTGACAACCCCATATCATTCTATGATTCTGTGAGTAGCCAGAAATTCCCTGCAGGCCACCTCCAAGCCTTTCTTCTAAGCTAGTCCTACCTCCCCTGTGACCCCTCCTGCTTTTGAGGTCACTCTCATCATTGATTCTCATGCTTTCAGCTGCTTTGCTCCCCTCACACACCCACCACTCCAGCAATGCCCAGCCCTCAAAAGGGCATGAGGAGGCTGATGGCTCTGGAGGTTGGCTTCTAGCTACCTCCATGAGCAACAAGGGTTGACCAATTCCTTTATTTCCATTGAAAGAAAAAAAAAAGCGGGAGTGGGGGGAAGAATGTTTTGCAATCCCATGGGTTTAACCAAGATCTAAGATCCTGGTGTGAGCTGTTAGCCTCTTCCAGCTTAACAGAGGCTGCAAGTTGCTCTTCCAGTTGCTGCAAGTCACCGCAACCTGCTCAATGACAGAGGTGACCCTGGAGCCTTCAATGAAGCATTTCTGTCTCTCTTGTTTCCTTCCAGGTCTCTCTGCCCCCTCAGGATGACAGATGACGAGAAGTTGTGGCTGCCCCATCCCTGGAAGTGTTTAAGGCCAGGCTGGATGGGGCTTGGAGCAACTTGCTCTAGTGAGAGGTATCCCTGCCCATGGCAGGGCAGTTGGAACTTGATGATTTTTAAGGTCCCTTCCAACTCTAACCATTCTGTGATTCTACAACAATACTCACGCCATGCTCAGTGGCATGAAGAGCTTCCTGCTTTTTCTTGGAGGTCTTTCTTGTCCTGGAATCACCCAGCTGCCACACCAACCCATCCAGCCCGTCCCTCAGGAGCGCGTTGGAGAGGTCCTTCAACAGTGCCAGCTGCAACCAGTGGAGACCATTAAGGCAGTAGTCATAGTAGTCCAGTGCCACCCTCCAATGCCTAAAACATGATAATGCAAGTGCAGATACCCCAAAAGCAACTGATGTATTTCTAGTGGGGTTCACAGGGCACCTGGTGAAGAAATGTGTCTTGGCAGCCAGCAGCTGATTTAAATACAGGCATTTACAGTTTGGGCATCTAGGAGTGATTAATGGTGCTTACGTGGTGGTTGTCCCCATCCTAAATCCATACCAGGCTGAATGGGGCTTTGAGTAACCTGGTCTAGTGGGAGGTGACCCTACCCATGGCAGAGGGGTTGGAACTTGATGATCTTGAAGGTCCCTTCCAACCCAAACTATGATTCTATGCTTCTAAATAAAACTCCTACATTTGTCCAGACTTATCAGTCCCTCACCTCTCTGGGTCACATCTCCAGAGCTTACAGAAAGGAGCTGAAGGTAACGAGCACAACTGTAAGCACCTTCCTGGTAGATACTAAAAGCTGAGGCTCATCATACCTCATGAACCTGATGGCAACCTTGAGAGTGGAGAGGGAGACCACCAGCCTACCATTTCTTCACTGCACAGTGACTATTCACTATTATTTATGTTATGAGCTATGGAACAACCCAAACTGGGGTTTGCACTAAACAGGACACACAGCATGGCTGGAGCACCCAGAGGGCTGCGTGGGTCTCCTCTTGCCAGCTGTGCAGAGCCAGTGGTGAAGTACAAGCCAACCCATGTGGTATCACCAGGTTCTGAATGGGTATTTGCCAAGTCTCAATGTCTCAGGGGTCTCAATCCACCATCCACCCCATAACAAGGCAGCAGAATGGCTGTCCAAGAAGCATTTACATATATATGGAAAGCTAGAAATGTATTAACCCTGTGATGGACCTGGGAGAGCACACATCATCTCCAGAAGGCCAGAGGGAATAGATGGAAAAGCTTAATTACAATCACCTTGTCAGAAGGATGGTCAAAGCGTTACCCACCTTGATTCCATTTGCTTCAAAAAGCCTCTCCAGATCCTGCAAGAGGAAAGAAGGGTCAGAAGTTCTCCTCCAGCCCAGGGAGCTGGTTCTGTGGGTGGCTGATGGCTAAGTTGGGGGGCGCACAATGGGTTCCCTCTGCCATCCCAACCCCAGACAGAGAGGGAGGTGTTTCCAACATTAATATACTCTATAATTTTTATTTCATTTACCTTCATTTCCACTCCTTTGCCTGGTGGACCAGGTTCTCCCTTCAGACGAACAAGAACAACTCATTAATTAAGTCATTATCCCAATGAGCAGCAAGAAGAGGAGCTCTGAGGAGGGGCAAGAACCACATATCTGGTTTCTTACTCTGCTACCAGCCCACGCAGTGACCCCAGATAAATCCCAAACAGCTCAGAGAAAGGGTTTGAATCCCACCCTGCTCGATGGGCTCCTTCGCTCCTCCATCAGACACAGCTGCTGGCTGTATTTTGTAGGTCAGGCCTGGACCAGAACCAGACATGAGGATTATCAAAGTAATGCTTGGACCAGAGCTTTTCACCATCTCTTCTCCATTTCTTGACCATGCACAACATGTGAAAAAGCAAAGGTTTCTGAGGCCCCTTAATGCCAACGATGCTGTCACAGCTGTGCAGAGGTAGAGCAAAGAGGAGGATGGTCAAGGTGCCCCCATGGTTGGTGGCCCTCCCTACTGCTACATATGGTCTGGGTCAAATATCTCCAATGGGCTGGACTCCCAACAGCAAGCTGCACAGATAGGTTGTCCATCTCTCCTTGTCTGCCAAGGTGATGCTCTCCAGGTGAGGGATCCTGGGCCACGACCACAGACGAAACTACAGATGAGCTGCAACGGCTTGGGAGGTCCATTGCTGGGGGAAGGAACACCTACTGAGGTGAGGGCTGACCTGCCTCTCTGATGGGCTTCATTTCACTGAAATCTGGTTTCTGTACTGACAGATTCCGGTGGAATGAAGGGCACCAGAAAGGCTCCAATGGTGCTGTGTCTCCATGCCAACATATGCAGGGATGAATGAGCCACAATGTAGGGGCGCACTGGCTGAGCTGTGTACCTCTGAGGCACAGACTGGCTAAGTCCTTGCCTTTGCAAGACCTGTATATTGTGCCAATCAGGAGAACTACCCTGACTGTACCCACTGATGCTGCTTTCTGCAGCATTTTTCTCTCCATTACGTGAAGGAGTTGGTCCCACCTCTAAAGATCTCTAGACGTGTGTGGTATGAGAAGCCATTTCTCCTTCCATCCCTTTCTGACATGCTCTTCAACTTGCAGGGAAGGAAAGGAAGAAACATCCCTGAACACTTTATGTACCCCATCTGAGTCCTGAACAACATCTTCCTACCCAAATTTGTATCTGTTTAATCAAGCTGTAGGACAACAGTGTCATTGTGACCTCAAGTTCACAAGCCCATCTCAGAAACTCTGCTTTGAAAACCCAACCTTTTAGGGGGTCAGAAAAGATGTGAGATGGGTGCTCTTCCCCTCTGGCCAGCCCAACACAATAGCACCAACACAAAGATGCCTCCATGCATTCAGGACATACCTTTGGGCCTGGAGGACCTCTTTCACCTTTCAAGCCATCCTTCCCGCGGTCCCCCTGTAAGCCAGCAGGTACATGTTAGCTCTTTGCCCTCTCTAAAATTCCCAGTGGAGATCATGGCTTCATCATGCTGGCCCCAAGCTAAGAACATCTTTTACTGATGGACTACCTTTCTTGTAACGATCTCACTGATTCACATAATTAAACTAAATCAGAAGCAACTCTGCTCTTCACTTGGGTTGTGATTTTTAGCTGCTTCTGCTTCAGACCTAAAGATGAGCTCATGTTCCCAAGGGCTTTTCTGCCTTTCCTTTTTCCCTTGCGACCTCACTTGGGCTAATAATGGTATTACTTCTCCTCGAAAAACAAACTTTGCCTCTATTTTCCTGCCATCACAGCTTGGCTGATGAAACAACACTATTTCTTTAGCAAAGCTTAGGACCAGATGCTTTAAACAGGGTTTGGGGAGGCAACAGACCCACAGTGATAAAGCTTGAAGCTCTTGCACTCCCACAGTCCATCATGTGCCTCGTCTGTGACTCAGGACTCATGAGTCCTGTAGATAAATCAGAAAACTTGCAAGGCAAGCCCAAGTCTGCCTGCAAAGGACCCATCTAGATAGACACTCTGTCCCTCTCTATACCAGACTTTCCTCCCAGCACAACAAAATGTACTAGAAATTTATGCTGTGGTTGGTCTGCCCTCTTCAGGTCTTCCTGTCCTTCCCTGTCCCCAGCTGCAAGGAGCATAAAATAAATGGCCAACTCAAAAACCTCGTTAAACTGAATCACAGAATCATAGAATTGCCTGGGTTGAAAGGAACCTTTAAGATCATCTAGTCCAATCACCAACCTAAATCTGATAAAAAAACAACAACCCAACACTGAAGGAGGTGGGGGGAGGCAATTAAACCCATTTTTCATCTCATTGGGCTCTTTGATCACTCAAATTACTCCACCTCTGTTCCTACACTGGGTCAGATCTGATACTGCATGTGCCCCTGTGGTTTCTATGCAGCTAAACCTTTATTTCTTTGCCATTTGCTTTGCTAAACAGACCAGAGGAAGGGGGGTGGGAGGGGATAAGGAGCTGCTTTGATATCGATCACTCCTTAGGCATGCCTCAGATAGGATTTAGGCAGATTGGCACGAAGTCATGAAGGCCTCGCTAATATTATCAGTAATCTTTTTCACAGGGCTGGAAAAAAAAAGGATGGATGAATGTGTCTCTGCTGTTTCCTATCTCTGGAATTTCCATCTGTGCTGGATCCATGCTACTGCGATCCATCTGAGTGCTGGCACTGAATAAAAGCTCTTCTAAACCTACCCACAACCAGAGCTATCGCTATAACAATAACAGCTTCTGTAATAGCCACGGGCTTGTCAGTCTGGACAAACTACTGGAGTTATTCCAGCATCAAAGTCATCTTATTCCCTTTCAGCAAAGCAGTCAGGCTCTCAGTGAGCTGCAGCACCTGAAGGGATCCCTCTGATTCCTGGGCTGGAACGTTCACTCTAGTTTACTCT
The DNA here is from genome assembly GCA_013400375.1 of Thinocorus orbignyianus. Classification (NCBI taxonomy): domain Eukaryota; kingdom Metazoa; phylum Chordata; class Aves; order Ciconiiformes; family Thinocoridae; genus Thinocorus; species Thinocorus orbignyianus. Next base: position 303,909 of record VXBW01004825.1, read on the forward strand.
GCAGAAACATGAACAGTTGGAAGGATGACTGAAACTCACCTCGCCTTGGCATGATCAACAATGATGCACCGCATTGGGAGAACCACTTTTGTTTTAGGTGGGAGCAGCAGTTTTTGGCCTTTTTTGGTAGGAACAGCAGAGTTTTGGCCTCTGCTTGCAGACTTTGACTTACAAAAGTAAGGAAACTACAAAACACACAACATGTGCAAGATACAATCACATCTTCTGCTTCAACACACATCTCCAGCAAAGAGAGGACACCTTACCTTGTCGCCTTTCAGGGTGATGGTGTTCTCCAGAGAAGACATCTGCAAAGGGAAGAAACTTTGCTCACAAAGTGAAGGATGATGTCTTTGGCACAAGTTCTCTCCTCCACGTGTCTTTTATCCCCGTTAGCCCTTTTCCATGGGCACAGAGCCAGCTGTTTCCTCCCAAATCAGCCAGCGACCTGAACCCGCTCAATTTGGCACTCAAATGGGGGGTTGGTGCAGCAGCTTTGCTCTCAAGGGCAAGAGTTATGGAGTGGCTGTGATGTTGGTGTCAACATCTGCATTTCTAATGAAGGCCCTCTCAAAGGGAACTGGGGTCACAGAGACACCACGTCCCTACTGCTCAGGTCTCTCTCTGATATAGGCACTTAGAGGGAGGTTTTAGTAGTCAGTCGGGTGACTGGATGAGCAAAAGCAAGCTTTTTGAAAGCTAAGAAGACCTGGTTGGGTGATGGAGCAAGATGGTTGTGTATTAGCAGAGAAGGATCTTGCCATGTCCAGGAGCAATAAGGCTCTTCCCAGTTTTAAAGGGAACATTGAAAGGAATTTTTGGATTGGTATCACCATGTCCTACTCCCAAACCCAGAATAGTCCAAGAAATGAAAGATGTATGAAAGAAAAGCAAACAGGAGCCCCAGCAGAGAACAACAACTGAAAACAGGGCAGGGACCACAAAATGGAGTGACAGGATGAGGGGCAATAGCTTTAAGTTGGAGAAGAGGAGATTTAGATTGGATATTAGGAACAAGTTCTTTCCTCTGAGGGTGGTGGAACACTGGAACAGGTTGCCCAGGGAGGTGGTTGAGGCCCCTTCCCTGGAGTTATTCAAGGTGAGGCTCGATGAGGCCCTGGGCAACCTGGTCTAATTGGGGGTGTCCCTGTGACTGTGGGGAGGTCGGACTAGATGACCTTTGGAGGTCCCTTCTGGCCTGGATGATTCTATGATTCCCTGATGTCAATGTGCCATCCTTGGGAATGGAAGATGAAGCCCAGCACAGCTGCCCCAGGAGGCTGTGGCTCAAGGTCCTAAGGCAGTTGATTGGTTTTGCATCGGGGTGGCTTTACCTCCACTGAAGCAAATGGAATGGAAAAATGCCTCTTTTCATACATGAATGCACATTCACATGGTAAAACACCTTCCTGATCACCTAAATGACTCTTCACAATCTCTTCCAGCCTTATTATTGATGAACCTGAGTTGGATTTCTCTCCCTTAATCTGAAGCAACTTGATGATAGGGCCTCTAATCCAAAGGAAAACTCTTGCAAAGGTACAGGACAGTCCTGAGCACGTACCTAGGAGGCATCTATCTCTCTGCCTTCACTATAGAGGGACCTTGGATGCCTTGATTACCCAACAGCTAGTGATTAAAGGTATTGGATGGGCTCATAGCTAGGTGTTACAGTCTTCTTGTACCATTAGTGACAAGCCATTTGGGGGTGGGATTCATGCATGTACCTGTAGAGGAGCTAGATACACACTGCTTTGCCCCTTTAAAAAGATGAGGAAGGAAATCCGCTCTACAACATGCACTGCTGAAAGCAATAAGTTCTGGCAACCCATCCTCTGTGGTACCCAGGATTCGTGATAAATCTCACTATATCCCTTTCCCAAATGTGTAAGAAAACCAGAATTAGGCATTACTCACAAGGCTTCCAGGAGTCCCAGGCAGGCCAGGCTCACCCTATGAAGATAAAACACCACCATACCCCCACCCCACCCCCCAAAAAACAAATTGTGAGTGGTGCAATTCAACATTTTAGCCCCCAAACAGACTTTCCCTCATGCAAGGTTATAAACGGGAATTTGCAAACCTACAGCTTCGCCCTTGTCTCCCTTCTCTCCAGTGATTCCCTAGGAGGTGGAGAGAGAGGCAGGATGAGAATAAGCCATGGTAGGGGAGGAGGGAGTGTCTCAGCAGTCTACCCCCTTTTCTTGCCTGCTCAGCATCTGCCAGCCTAACAAACCCACCCCTGAGCAGCTGAGCTAACGAAATCTGGATTTCAACATCTCTCCTGTGGAGGAGTTCTCCCGTATTTAATAAGGGGTGAGATTATTAGCCTCTTCCTCAGTGGGTGGGCTCATTAAGGACTTTCCCCTCATCAGCTGCTCATTTTCCCCAAATTTGTAGCAACACCATGTCTTTGAGACCTCTGACAATGCAGCTGGTCCTAGCCAGTGTTTCCCAAAGCTGTTAGAGAGAGATCAGACAGGCAGAACCTAAACACATCATTTTCCTTCCTTCCTCTCCAGACTGAGACAGTATTAAGCTTTTCATTTCCAGCAGTGTGGGGCTGGGGAAGATTTGCACACTCAGAACCCACCCCCCCAGGCCACAGTCCTGCTAATCCCCTGCTCTAGCTAATCAAAGAAGAAGGGAGAAACAGCCTTAATCTTCCCTTTGAAGAGAGGATTCCCTCCCCAGGAGAGAGGGAGGGACCTTTCTGTGCCTCGCAGGCTGTAAGGCAGAAGAAAAGATGGTTCTTTCTTTGATTGATATTGCACTATCCCAAATTCTCCCTCTCTCCACTGCTCCTTTAGGGATTGCCTTACATCTTTCCCAGGTAGTCCTGTATCGCCTTTTATCCCTTGCTCTCCAGGCCGTCCTGGGAGTCCAGGCAGCCCCTGCAAGAAAGGATTTGGAGAAGCAATCAGAAATAGAGCATGTCCAGCAGCTCAAAAAAAATAAAGCAAAAAAATATATGCTTCCCCCCCACACTACGATTTTTCACTCAGGAAATAAATGCACATGGACATTTCTAAGTGGGCACTCGGAGTGGGATGGAGAAGGAAATCCTCTCCTCCTGCCCAGGGATTCCTGGGCAACAGTAGAGCAGCCTCTCCTGGTGCCCCACCACTCACCTGAGCAGAAAATTATAATAATAGCAATTATTACCCTGATTCCTCTCTCTCCTGGTTCTCCAGGGACACCAGCTTCACCCTAAAAGAGAAAGAGTAGGAGCTTTGAAATGCTTGCTTCCATCAGGCTGAATCTTCATTAATTAGACTCATTTTATTGCACTTACACCTGCAGGAACCAGTTTAGAAAAAGAGAATCAAGTCTACCTACCATCCCAGTGGCTCTAAAGCAGGTAAAATCTCCTCTTTGGCATTGTTTAGCTTTTGGAAAGCCAGTACGAAGGCAGCCTTATGGTCATCTGAGATGTCTTAAATTAGGGCTGGTGTTTTAGAACAATCCAATAAATGAAACAAATGGGGCAGAAGGAGTAGGGTGACAGTAGAGTATTCATATTTAGGAAGAAAATTAGGTTATTTCTACCAGATACCACTAATCTTTGTGGCAATCTTTTCTTCTGCATCTGCTGCAGAGCATAAAGAAAGATCTTTCAACACCACACACCCCTCCTGCCCCCCAGTCTAGTTCTTTTCTGGACTTCCTTTTTCAACCTTTAGCTCTGGAAAGTGAAACCAAAGCTAAAACAAGAGAATAAATATGGAGAGCTGGAGAGGGACTCTTTGTCAGGAAGTGTCGTGATAGGACAAGGGGGAATGGTTTTAAATTGGAAGAGGGGAGATTTAGATGAGATATTAGAAAGAAATTCTTTGCTGTGAGGGTGGTGAGGCACTGGAACAGGTTGCCCAGAGAAGCTGTGGCTGCCCCATCCCTGGAGGGGTTCAAGGCCAGGCTGGATGGGGCTTGGAGCAACCCGGTCTGGTGGTAGGTGTCTCTGCCCATGGCAGGAGGGCTGGGACTGGATGATCTTTAAGGTCCCTTTCCAGCTCTAACCATTCTATGATTCTATGAAATAAAAGCAAAGGGCAAGAAGAAGAGGATTCTTTGTGGTCCTGTGTAACCCAAGGACAAGTCAACAGGAAATAAGATGAGCAGATCCTTCTCCTACACTGCTGTACTCAGGCTTCCAGCTGGGAGGGAGCCTGCTGTGTTTGGTACCTACATAATTGTGGAATGTGTGGGGTCCCCATTGATTACCTTGGTCCCAGAGGTGCCTTTCTCCCCTGGTTCTCCCTACAACACAATGCAGAAGCGTTAGGTTACATTTCCATTTATGATCAAGTTATTTTACCCTAAATTTCTACTCATGTTAAGAGGTCTTATTTTGAAATAAAGCTGAGAGAGTTGGGGGGGTTTAGCCTGGAGAAGAGAAGGCTCTGGGGAGACCTTAGAGCCCCTTCCAGTCCCTAAAGGGGCTCCAGGAGAGACGGGGAGGGACTCTTGAGCAGGGAGGGGAGCCATAGGGATAATGGGGTTAAACTGAAGGAAAGGAGATTCAGGAAGAAATTCTTTGCTGTGAGGGGGGTGAGACATTGGCCTAGGTTGCCCAGAGCAGCTGTGGATGCCCCATCCCTGGAAGTGTTTAAGGCCAGGCTGGATGGGGCTTTGAACAACCTGCTCTGGTGGGAGGTGTCCCTGCCCATGGCAGGGGGGTTGGAACTGGATCATCTTTAAGGTCCCTTCCAACTCTGACCATTCTATGATTCTACAAAACAAAAAAGCAAGCCCTTCAGGGCTGCTGTGGCCACACATTGTGCTAGTTCCCTGTACGTCAGACAGACGTGACTCAAGGACAAAAAATCATGATGTTGAGTAACAGGAAAGGAGGTGTCCAGGCATCGTAACACAAACACCATGGTGCCGTGTACCTTAGACCAAAGATGAAGGGATTCTACCCTGAAATATAGCCAAAACCATGCCCCAACAAAGACCTGCAAAGGATCTACCTCCTCACTTGCAATGGAAAAGCAGACAGAGCAAATGAGAAGTTAGATCCCTTGATGAGCAAACCATTGTACCTACTTCAAGGTAGTTTTTCCAGTCTTGTTTGATGACGACTGTTGTCCTGAGACCTGCCTTCTCCCCAACCAGTATAACATGCATATTTCTGACTGGTCCCATCTCGTCACTTGTTCCTACTTTCTCTTGCAAGGGCATAACCCTGGGGTTGTCAGCATGGTACAAAGTGGTGCACTAAGGGGTCTAGCATGACCATCTCACTGGATTGTTAGCTTCTACTTACATCTTTACCTCTTAGTCCGGTCTCGCCTGGTTTCCCAGGTAGTCCTGGTTCACCTTTCTCTCCCTTCAGACCTCTATCCCCCTAAAGAATACAAAACCATTGTTACACTCCTCCTCCTGTGTTTCAAAGTCCTCACACTTTAGGCACTGTGGGGCAGACTCAGCATGGCAGATCCCGTGGAGATGCAATTCCTCCCACACTCCTGCTTCAAGCTTGAGTTCAGAGCATCTACCATATGCTAGGAAGGGCTGTACTTATAGTATTTGCTTAGAAGGCCAGGATAGAAAGTATCCATCTCTAATTTAGTCCATCCAGACTCCACAATCAGCCTGAGTAGACACTGTAGGAGAATCTTCTGAGGTTCTCCAGCTCCAGGAAACTTTGCAACACAAATGAAGTGGCCCATTAGCAGAGACCCAGGAGATGGATCTGGTCTTGGTAGAGTGGTGTGGACCCAGGATCAGTTCCTCTCCATGTTTTAACTACTATCTTCCCCCATGTAAAATCAGTTGAGCTCTCATGGATGGGTACTTAACACATTTATTCTGCTTGAGGCTTGTACAACACAGACCTTCCTCATCACTCAACCACCTCACCGTGTCTTCTCCCAGCCCAAAACACCTCTTGCTGCCTTCTTCACTTTGCAACTGCATTAACACATCTTGGTAACACATCCTGTCTTGGCTGCATCTCATTTATCTCTTTTGACATGTAATTTCTCCATGCCAATGAAGCTGATCCTGCCTAAATGTTCCCTTCACTGGGCTACCTGTCATGCTGTAACATTTCCCAAATCCATATTCTCCTTCAGCCAAGCCCGGGGGACAATGCTGTTGAAGAAACGTACACAGCAAACAGATTTGCCCAACAAACACCACATTTGGGATGTTTTCCAGACCTCCCTCAATAAGTTCTGAGCTTTTGCTAGGAGGAATCCTACAGGCCAGGATTTGTAGATCTTTCTTTTTTATAAGCACGCAAGAGCATCCCTGGAGGTGTTCAAAACCGGGCCAAATGGGGCTTTGAGCAACCTGGTGTGGTGGGAGGTGTCCCTGCCCATGGCAAGGGAGTTGGAACTGGATGATCTTTGAGGTCCCTTCCAACTCTAACCATTCTACAATTCTATGATTCTATCTTTTCATAGTTTTTCCTCTGCTGGAGACTCCAGGGAAGTAGGATTTGTTCAGACCTTTCAGCTTTTGAACACTCCCCACCTTTTGCCGCTAGCCTTATGGCAAAGACAAAACCCCACTGACCCAAGCTGCTCTGGGTGGCATGGACAATGTCACCCAAACCCATGATCAATGCTTTCCACGTTGCAAGCACTGCCGTAGACTCACCTTCTGACCTGGTCTGCCCGACAAACCTACGTTTCCCTGCAGAAATACAGACCATTAGTCCGATGGCAAGAAAGATACCAGTAGAACAATTGCAGGTGAGGGTCCTCTGTTGTATCTAAAGGGTGTAAACATCATACTCAAGGCTGCAAGGTTTTGCTTGCAGGTTTTAGCAGCTGAAACAGTTTAGTAAAATGCAGAGAAGAGGAAAATAGATGGTGTACTAAGAGGGGCTGCTGGAAGTACCCACTGTCTAGATGCATCCACTTCCCCAGCTTTGAAACCATTAATGCTTTGATGACTAGCTTTGATAGAGGGGTGGGGACCTCAAAGATCTTAGGTTTTGCAATTTTTTTCTGGTTTAAAATGAAAGTGTCTATTAATATGCCCACAGATGGGAACATTAAGGCATTAACCCAACCCTTACTAGATATCAGTGATCTCATACTGGAGCCACCAGAAGCTTGCACCTTCTTAGATACATAAGTCAGGAAGATAAAGGTCAAGTTCATCTTCAGGACACAAAGCCTTTGGAAATGGGGCGTCCATGGCTTTGCTGCTGCATTACCAGTTGAGAACTGACTGTCTGTGCTTCCTTCCAGACTCGTAAGTCATCCACTCTCTGTATTTCAGCAGAGAAGAGACTGTCTTCCACAATCAGGTGCAAACTGCCCCATCACACAAGACCACCATGGGATCACCAACCGCAAGGTAACAGCCTAACCCATCCCCATCCCAGTATTAATCTCCTGATGATGGGATGAAGGCCAGCAAATTGATGTGCATGGAGGTGACAGGGATTTTGTCTTAGCCCTTCCCTTCCCAAAGCCAACGTGTTGGCCCACTCACCCTGTCGCCTGGGTCTCCCTTCAGCCCAGGTTGACCAGGAATGCCGAAACCTGGACTCCCCTGCAAGAATCAATGATGATGCATGTCTCAGTGTAGTGTTTGGAGAGTTTTTAATCTCTGCACCTCTATGTATGACAGAGACAGGCAGAACTAAACCCTGTGCTGGCACCACCCCTCAGCTTCTTGTTATGGCCACCATATAGTACCTCTCCCCTCCTAACCCCACTCCTTGACACCTGTGAGAGATGCCGTTGTGGAGAGCCAGGTTTCACTAGAGTGCTATCTGGGGAACCAAGCATGTGCCTCAGTTTCCCCATACCGATCTTCCAGTTTTTCCACTGCCCACACACAAGCTGTGGTGGTGTGACCTTGCCAGTCTTGGGAACATGTCCTGTGCCATGCTCAGTGTTAGCGTTCTCCACTCCACCATAAGTTTATAGCCCCATCAAGGGTCAGCTTGCTTCCCGTCCTTGCTATAACTACCCCAACCAGGCTGCCAATGCTGCTTTCTGTGCTAAGCAAGAGGCAGAAGGAGATGCAGCATATTCTCAAAGCAGCTTCCAAGCCCAGGACACCTGGAGTACTGCTCTGGAGTCCTCAGCACAGAAAGAACATGAACCTGGTGGAACAGGTCCAGCGNTAGGGCTAGCAGGAAAGGACAGAGCAGATCCCAGGCATTTTCATCGACTACAGGCAGCTGGGTGAGCTGAGCATTGGTCACTGTGTCCCTCTCTGACTTCCTTTGAAGGAGATTTTTGACTTTTCCATGTGACAAGACACCCCTCAGCTTTCAGAACATCATGACTTGGGCAGGAATTCCATCAGCCTCAGAGCTTCCTTTGTGGACACAAACAAAAGAAACCCTTCTAGCTATAAAGGACGCACCAAGAAAAGCAATTCCATTACCTTCTCTCCTTTGTCTCCTTGCATTCCTTTGTCTCCTTGTGGTCCCAGGGCCCCTGTTGGTCCAGTATCTCCCTGTTAATAAAAGACATAGCTTGGTCTCAGGCTAAAATGCAGCCAGCCTAAAAGAAGAGAGACAATTTTGCTAACCAATGTTAAGCAATCTTGAAAATAAGACCAGTGAAGGGAGGTGGCTCCACCATACAAGCTCGGTGAAAAAGATGCAACTGATTTTTCTTTAAGGGGTGAGGGAGGTATGAAACCCTGTAAGATATTTCATGAACATCAGCCAGCAAACAAGCCAGGAGGACTCAGTCCTACGGTAAACAGTTCTTTCATGAATAAGGGAGATCTTTTATTTCTTTTCAGGTTGGCAACGAGCTATCAAGAATTAAAAAACCCCAGAAAGATATTCCAGGCCACATTCCACCATGAGGCCACTGCAAAAGTGAACATAAAGTCCACAAAAAAAGGACTGCACAAAAGTGAACTGCAAAAGTCCACATAAGGCAGATGTACAACATGGATGGCATAGTCAGGGAACAGCTCTGTCTCAAACATCTCCTTGGTTAGAGAAATTAAACTTCCTTTAGTCATGGAGAGGCCAAATACTAGGTCAGTGGCCCAAAGACTTGGGGAAATCTCCATTCATGGAGATGCTCAGCACACAAGGTCCTGAGCAACATGGCCCAGATTTGAAGCTGGCTCTGTTTTGAGTCAGAAGTGAGACTAGAGACCTCCAAAAGTTCCTTCCAGCCTCACTTGTACTTTGATTTTATGTCAATGCCTCTGTTAGTTGGAAAGAAGTTTCTGTGAGCGGGCTAGATCTGCACTTCTGTGATCTCTCCCTTCTAAAACCGCCATGTGGGAATCCCAAATTTCCCCATAGACTAGGGCTAGAAAGAGAATGACAGGTATGAAAGGTTAATAAAAGCAAAAGAAATATCAGCAGGGCAAGACTGTTGCAAGTCTTCCAACCTCTCCTCTCCAGTCAATCACAAGGGAGGTATGATTCAGGTGGTGAAACATGGTACAAGTCTTCACTTTTTCAGGTGTGATCTCATCTAAGTTTCAAGCAGTGCTAATTAATGGACTTACCCTGACACCTTTCTTGCCCGGAGGTCCCAAAACCTGAGGATAAAAAGAAGTCACAGAAATGCTCTCTTATTTGGGGAAAAAAAAGCATATCCCTTTCAAAGTAGGGTCTATTCATGTTACCTTTTCCAATGCAAGAGAATCTTGGTCTTATTATGGGAGAGGAAAACCATGACCGGCACTGATGGCTAGACAGGGCTACAAGACAAATCCCAAACCCACTGAAAGTTGTGAGGAATCACACCAACTTGGGTAGGTTTTGGCTCCAGGGATGAGACTGAATGATTGCTCACATGCAAGGCGTTACTGGCAGGTAGCTTCTACAGCCTTCACTAACACCCATCAAGGAGTGACCTTCAGACAGCAAGTCCCTGCTCATTCAACCACCCTCCAGGACACATCAATCCGTTCTGGTGGTGGGTCTCAGTCCTTAATGCAACCTCCAACTGCTCCCATAACTCTTGAAGCAATGCCATGGGGCCTGCAGAGGTGGCCACCATCAAGGTTTCTCCTTACAGCTGCCCTAGCTTTTGGAGGAAGATGAATAGCAGTGCCTCTTCAGGGCAGAAGCACTAGGTTTCAGTTGTGGGGATGCTTCATCCTCATGCTTCCTGCACAGCAGTGAAGCTCCTTTGAGGAGACACTGGTCAGCTGTGGTGCAGGGCTAAGAATACAAGAAGTGGAGCAAGAGAGCAGAAGACATAGTTGGCTGGAGGGTCAGGGAAAAGGTCTGTCAGCTCTTCCTGCATTTTCGTGGGACACCTCTCTCCTGGCCCTTGGTCTACTGGCACCACTACTGGTGATGCTGCATAGCTATAGCACAAGAAGGGCTGTAATCCAACTCATAGTTACCCCCACAGCTGGAGCACCTGGAAATCCTGGGTACCCCTGCAAGGGAGGACATAAAATGAACAATCTAGGGCAACAGAAAATTGCTGTTCACTGCTTTTCCCTCATTCGTTCCTTAAAACAGCTCAAAATTCATCTCAGAAGCACCAGAACAAAACAGATAGGATACAAGGAGCTCAAGAACATCCCTTCTGGCTTCACCTCTGAGTAAGCCCTTCCCCACCCAACTGCACCTGCAAGAGCTGGACACATGGAATAGGCTGGGAAAAGTCAGGATACCTTCACCCGAGCTACTCCAGCCTGTTGCTCTCTCACTGTTTGATTTACCTGGTCTCCCTTCTGCCCTGGAGGTCCTGGGAGTCCCTGTAAGAAAGACATCAGAAGAGGATTTCCAATGGATTGAAAAGAGATTCAGCGTTTTTGGTTCCTGCTGCAGCGATAAGCTCCCAGCTAGAGGGAGGGAGGAAGCTTTTCAACCCAATTTTTCACAAACTACAAGACAGCTCTTGGATGAGAGATGGAAATCCCTGTTCCCATCTCCACCATGCCTGGTTGCCACCTACTGGGAGACCAACTGCATGACAGCAAGCTCTCATTCCAGGTAAAGCTCTCAAAAGATGGTCCTTTGCAAGCAAGAAAAGGTAGAGATGGCCATGAGATAGATAACATGGGAGCTACCAGACCAGGTCAGTGCTTTGTCTAACCCAGGCCCAGGACTTGATGATCAGAGGGTTGGAGCACCTCTACTATGAAGACAGCCTGAGAGAGCTGGGGCTGTTCAGCCTGGAAAAGAGAAGGCTCCAGGGAGACCTGAGAGCAGCCTTCCAGGATCTGAAGGGAGCTCCAGGAGAGCTGGAGAGGGACCCTTGGTCAGGGAGTCTAGTAATAGGACAAGGGGGAACGGTTTTAAATTGGAAGAGGGGAGATTGAGATGAGCTGTTAGGAATAAATTCTTTGCTGTGAGGGATGTGAGGCACTGGAATGGGTTGCCCTGAGAAGTTGTGGAAGCCCCATCCCTGGAGGGGTTCAAGGCCAGGCTAGATGGGGCTTGGAGCAAGCTGGTGTGGTGGGAGGTGTCCCAGCCCACAGCAGGGGGGTTGGAACTGGATGATCTTTGAGGTCTCTTCCAACTCTAACCATTCTATGATTCTATGGTTAGAGCTAGATGGTTTCCTTGGCAGCTGAGTACCAGGCAGAGGAACTCAGGTTCAACATTTCAGTACCCACCTTTGGTCCTGGTACTCCTGGAGGTCCCATCACACCCTGGAAAAAAAAAACCCCAACCAGATAAAAACAGGAAACACTCAAACTTTAACATTCAACGTCTTCCTTTCTCTCACCCATTTGCAACCACAGGATGTGTCCTCTGAAGAAAACCTAGATAAAAGATATTGGAGGAGACTCTGGACCCTCCAAGGGGACTGTAGCTGCAAACCTCACCCCAAAATTGCCAACCCACCTGCTTTCCTTCTTCCCCTATCAGGCCAGCGGTGCCAGGAACACCAGTTCCTGCCATCCCCTGCAAGGTAAGAACAGCAGTGCCCTCGGGAAAGTGAAGGCAAGAGCATGAGGTGATTCTCCCCCTCTACTCTGAACTCGTGAGACCCCACCTGGAGTCCTGTGTCCAGCTCTGGAGGTCTCAACAGAGAAAGGACATGGACCTGTTGGAGCGGGTCCAGCGGAGGGCCACAAAGATGATGANCTACCCACACATCTGCTTTAGAGCTCTACCATTACCCACCTTGCAAGGCAGAAGGTGCAAACAATGTGGTGGAGGGTCTATAGGTGTTTCCAGTGACCATTTGGAGCATGGTGGGGGATTTGGCAAAGGGAGCATGCAGGGTTTGGGCCATGTTTAGGAGAAAACACTACTCCTAACAGCAGGAACTGCAGAGATCTTACATTGAGTGGAAAGAAGAAGAGTAAAGAGGAAAACGAACTTAGATGGAGATGGAGCACCTATTCTACCCTGCACAAACTCAAACCCATACAAGGAGGGAGTGAAGGGGAATGGTGGGAGATCCCAACGTGGTTCTCCCCATATCTACCCAGCTATTATTTCATCTCAACTATTCTCAACTCCCCCTTGGGCTGACGGATCCTGCAAGTGTCTCAATAATGACCTTTTCTCCCCTTGGTCCAGGCAGTCCAGGAACACCATCTAGCCCTACCGGGCCTGGCAAGCCAGGTTTCCCCTGAAAAAGAAGATACATCATCAAATCTCTTTTTTCTCCCTGAAAATATCCCAAACTCTTTGTTGTCAATCATACTTAAAAGAAAAGGTTGCAGAAACACAAGCAGAGAAATATATATCCTGATGTGCTTATTTTAAGAGTTTCTTTACAACTGAAGATTTATAGACATTCCCAAATTTCCTTCCCACCCTGCAACAAGCTGTGGATCACTGGCTTTACTCAGGAAGGGAAAAATAAAGATGTGTTTGCTTCTTAGAGCTGTCTTTTGCAGTGGTTCTTCATGGCTGTGTAAGAGGATGACCATAGTAATGCTGCTGGTGTAGAAATGGTGGAGATTGACATATGGAAACGGATGGTCTATGAGACATAGTTCTACACTGTGGCAAAGGTAACAAAAAAAAGGACCCATTTATGAGGACAGACAGTAAGAAGCACCTTGGGGAGAGTACAAGAACAGAAGTTGGGGCTGCCCCATCCCTGGAAGTGTTCAAAGCCAGGCTGGATGGGGCTTGGAGCAACCTGGTGTAGTGGGAGGTGTCCCTGCCCATGGCAGGGGGTTGGAACTTGATGATCTTGAAGGTCCCTTCCAACTCTAACCATTCTATGGTTCTCTGACATGCATACAGTCCCTCAGTAATCTTTCAGGTTTGAGCCATCTGTAATGCAGGGACATTCCAAACTAACCATGTTTTCTTATGTTCCTTTTGCTCTCCTCCATGGACTTGTTTCCTTCTCTTATCACCCCTTGAACTCAAGCTTCCTACACTCCAAACACCCTTCTGGGACTTCTGTGAAGAACCACCATCTTTTCTTTGGTTTGAACCTACTGCCAGCTTAGTCCATTTGCTGTCCCACGCTTTTGATCCACCTTCTTGCCCTCCTCTGGACCTCCCCTAGTTTTTCTAGGGGTGGTGAGACACTGGAAAAGGTTGCCCAGAGAAGTTGTGCATGCCCCAAACCCTGGAAATGTTTAAGGCCAGGCTGGATGGGGCTTGGAGCAACCTGGTCTGCTGGAAGGTGTCCCTGCCTATGGCAGAGGGGTTGGAATGGGATGATCTTTAAGGTCCCTTCCAACTCTAACCATTCTATGATTCTATTCTCTGTCCTGCTGAGATCAGAGGGGTGGGATGCGGGGAAGGAGGAGGGTTGCACTCAGTTGCCCCATGGGTGAAGGAGACAGTGGGAGCTCAAGGCTGACTCAGTGTTGCTTTGGAGTGGTTTTCATCAGGAGACATCTACCAACACGATTGATTATGCCAAAGGGTTTGTTGTTATGGTGATCACCATGATGGATACACTTCTCACAGCTTTGCTCCATTCCATGAGCAAAAGCGTGCCCTTACTTTTAGCAAAAGGAATGACTGTTACCCCTTGTCTTTGCTGCGTTTCTAACATTTCCCTTTCAGCAGTTCCTGAGTGACAGATCAAGAGGATGAAGCTGACAAAGTGAGAGACTTAATTGGCCCTGCTTAATCTGCCAGCCCTTGTCAGCAGAGTGAAGCATCCTAAAGTGGCACCTGATGAGAGCTGGCAGTAGACATTGTCCCTCTACACCCACCCCACACGGCAGTGGGCTTCTTGAGGCCAATGGTCCCTTCCCACCACAGCCAGCAGCTCTTCCTCAGCAACTGGCCATTGATGGACCACTCACCGGCTCTCCCACGCTGCCTCTGTCACCCTTGAGGCCATTTCTCCCACGAGGACCCTGCACAAAGCACAGGACAGTCTAACTGTGTGTCCCAGCAGCCCTTTTGGGTCTTGATGGACATCTGGTTAGTATGGGAACCAGGGCCTATTGGGCAGCTTAGAAATTCTTCAAAAAATAAACAGGCTTCTCATCAGAAGTGAAAGCCAATCTCAGGTACTTACCCTGGTACCTGAATCCCCAGGTTCACCCTGAAACACAAAGGACAAGGAGCATTACCGTGGGGTGGTCATTTAGAGAGAGGGTCCAGTCCTCTCTGAACTTAGCCCCAGCAAAAAGCTCCTGCATGCTGACAACCCCAGAGACCAAAACGCCCACCCCCAAGAGAAAACAGAGCTTTAGCAGAGGTTTCTCCTATCCTGCACACTCCAGACACTTCAACCTGCAAAATCTGATGACAACCTCCCCCCTTCTCCTTAGGGTAGAAGAAGGGAGTTTACATCTCTTGATCCCTGCTGAGAGTTTCTGATGGTGCAAGGAGACATTTGATGACAACCATGAGTTGGTTTTAGCACAAGTGATCCTGGTTATTTCACTCCAGCCACTGAACAATCCTTCTAGGGACTTGGAGCTGGAAAAGTCTTAGAGTGGCCACTGAACCTGGTCCCATGTCAGGCAAGGTTGACGGTAACCTTTCCAAGCTCCATCATCTGTTCCTGCTGTGTTGAACAGTAGGGCCCTGATGATGGGAAGATTTTGCAGAGTTCTTCCTTTTTTTTTTTTTTTTTCCTTGATGGGAAAATCCCATGATAGAGAGAAGAAATGAGTATTCCCAGGGTCCTTGAATGAACAGACTATCCAGAGGACACCAGACTATTCCGAGTCTCCTCTCTCTGTAGTAGAACATCAACGAACCATGCTCACCTTGATGGAGATCCCTGGTGGCCCCTGTGGTCCTGGTAAACCTGGTGGTCCTGCTACCCCAGGAACCCCTGGCTGCCCTTTCTGTCCCTGCAACAACAACAAGCAGGAAAGGGAAGGATGTGGGCTCTCTCCCAGCTCCCTTTGCTTCTCTGCCAGCTCTTGAGAGGCTGAAGGGTCCACCACACCTAGGTATGATACTCACAGGGGGACCAGGCTGCCCATTTCGGCCAGGAATCACCTCCACTCCTCCCAGGACATAGCCTGGTTCACCCTGCACACAAGGAGAAGACAAGATATGCTTAGCTGCCATGGGAGGTCCAGATGTAATCAGGCAGTTTTATAATTTAGGGGCAATTTCATGACTGGCATAAATGACTTTAAAACCAAACAGGCACTCCCTATGCTGCAAATCCAACCATCTCCTTGCAGCAACTCTTTTGCAGAAGGACCAGAAACCCCATGGCCATGACATGAGCTCTGCTTACTGGCATGGCAGAAAACTAATCCTGGGGAAAAAAAAGGAGGAGCTTGGCTTTCAGTCAGCAGGATCCATTCCCTGGATCTGTAGCTGTACAGATGGCTCAGGTGGATGCAAGGAGGGAGGAGGACAAATACTCCTGGGATCTGCCCACAACTGATCCTGAAGCCTCACATTTTGTCTCCTGAATGTATGCAAACAAGCTTGTTCCCAGCAGAAACTCAGAAAGGCAGAATGACCCCAACCAAGGAATACCTCCTTCTGCAAACCACCAACAGAAATGTGCCAAGGGCCTGTGACAAGGACTGACCGCTTTTCTCCATAAAGACGCTAGATTCCTCCTAGAGAAGCTGAAGGACAACTCCCCAAGCTGAAGACTAGCAGTGTAGGGTCAGTTCCATATAGCTCAGAAGTTCATAGTCACCACAGGTGACTGTAAAAATGCTTAGAAATTAGAGATCAAAGAAATACGATAGCTTTTGCCCAGTGAAGCCCCAGGAATGAAACTCACTCTCTCTCCTTTTGGCCCTGCTGTTCCAGGATAGCCAGGAGATCCCTGGAATTAAAAACAGATCTTGCAGCATTAAACAAAGCACCCACCAGACCTCCCATCATTGTGGGAGGTTCAAGTTACAGACCTGTCTCTACTAAAATTTCATTTGATTTAAAGTGATCAAGAAAATAGGCTCCTAGAAGTGGATTTTGGTCCAAGTGTTGATGAGAAATGCATATGTCACCCATGAGTGTGTTACATGTTCCCCTCTAGTGATGGGTGCATGTAAGATGGACACTTGATGTAGTGACAGTGTAGTCCATTCAAGCACCATGGGAAGCTGCGAGGAATGAGGGGTTGCTGCTTCTTTAATGACATCAACAGCATGGAACAAGTAGTACAGCAAAAGCAAGGGCACGTGAGGTTTGGCTGGTCTCAGTAGATGGATGCTTTCCAAGTGATGCTATGGACATGCATGAACAATTTGTGTATGGGAAGGCTGTGAGCAAACGATGCTGGTGATAGATGTGACTGAAGACAGAGATCATAGTCCTTGGCCTTTTTATCAACACCTCTTGCTCCTTGAAGGTTGCATTGTGTTATTTGCCAGATCTCTCAACAGAAAGAAACCTATTCACAGCTATTTGATGACAGCAATAACCCCTCATAAAGGAAAAATGGGTCTCTTGGTTCTCCCTGGTGTCCTGCTGAGCACAAATGGCCTTTGAAAGGCTTAAAAACCAAAGCTTAAGAGTCCTGTGAATTGATGATCTTTGCTGAATTCAAAATACTTACAGTATCACCTTGGATGCCAGGGAGACCCTACAAACAAGAGAAAGAGGGAGACAGATATTTGAGAGCCAGGCTTGCTTTTCTTTTAAATGGCACTTTGACAAGGTTTGTTAAAACAAATACTCACCACGAGTCCAGGGGGACCAGGAGGACCTGTCCGACCTGGTCTGCCTGGAAGCCCGGGAACACCATCCTTCCCAGGCAGACCCTAAACATACAGGAAGTAGGAGCATTGAGGTTATGGCCCTAGACCTGCAAACCCAAACAGTTTCATGCAGCACTGATCTTCTGTACCACTTGAGGGAACCCTCAATTGCCACCCCCCCCCACACACATTCCCTTTTGCCTGATTTCCAAAGCCAGTTCGGAGCAGAATCATGTATCAAAACACCAACATAAAGGATCTGAAGATGATTCTTTGCTAGATCATGTCCTTTTTTCTACTCATTTAGTTGCATATGGTAGAGTGGATGGATGGATCATGCTGATGGACTCACCCTCTCTCCTTTCTCTCCCTTTGTAGTAAAGCCATATGGGTCATAGCCTCCATGATGAGCTGGTGAGCTCCTGAAGCTCTTGAAAGGAAAAGGAAAATAGAACAAATAATAATGAAATTATTATCTGCCAAAGGATGGCAAATAAACTCAAACCAGAGCAACCCTGAAATGCAGACTAGCTCCCCCCTTGACTTATGCAACAGAAGAAAGAAGCAAGGTTGAACATCCAGAAGACCTGCTCATATCCTCAGACTATTTAAAGTCCCTTGGAGGTGATGCATTATTTATTCTGTCTCCAGCTTGTGTCTTGAAATTGGGAGAATAGGATGGAGAACAGCAAGTTCTGCAAGAACAAACTGCAACCAGGCAGCATAAACATAATTCAGAAAATCTTGGTCCATGTTACCCCTACAGTTCAGGATCTTCTTTTTGGCTCAGAGAGACTCTAAATATTCTTGGTTATGTATCTGCAAGACTTCAGGGTAGTGTCAATACACTTCTTCTTCCCCATGGGAGAAACTGTGGAAAGGAGTTTGGCAGAGATGAAATAAAGACCCTAATTCAACCATCCACGGGCAACATTGATCTCACCTAACTTCAGACTGCCATAGCACAAACATCACTGAGCTATTCTGCCAGTGTGGACACCTACCTATGAGGTGAAGCATGACCAGGCTTTGCTGGCCACAGCGACCAGCTGTCCACCAACTACTATGGAGACTGATTTTTCCCCACTGTTCAGACCTGTTGGGCATCAAGAGGTCACTACTCTTTAATATCACCAACCTTTTCATTAAAACAGCCATAAAATATCACTGTTGAGCTCACAATGGTACCAATGATTCAACAGCTGGAGTTGGAAAAGGGCAGTGCATTTATAATACCTTCAAGTCCTCTGTCCCTGCAGTGGTCTTAAGCAATAAAATTTCCGAAGCTGTTTTCCTGCTCTCCCAGTTCCAAGACTTTGTTGCTTCTCTCTAGGGTTGGATGTTAATCGAGGTCAGGATTGGACCCTGTGCCCCAAATCTGTTTTGAGTTTGCTTACAAAAACTTTGCTCAGGGACGAAGACTGGTCTTATGCATGACCTGTAGCAGGAAAGCTGGCTCATATTCAAAGGGTTGAGAAGCAAGCTCACCTCCTCAGATGGCAGCTGGGGCCCTGAAGGCTGGAGGTCAGAACAAATGACCTCTATCAGCTCTCGGAGGATCTGGGGGAAGTCGTCGAACGTGCTGACGTAGAAAATGTTCTGGAGGTTCTGCTGCAGCAAGATGTTGTTAAGCTCAACGGGGTCAGCTCCTGAGACACCCACAGCAATGACACGGATCCCTGAAACACATCACTCACTCAAAAGAAGCAAAATTGATTGAGATCATAGAATCATAGAACAGTTAGAGCTGGAAGGGACCTTAAAGATCATCCAGTTCCAACCCTCCTGCCATGGGCAGGGACACCTCTCGCCACACCAGGTTGCTCCAAGCCCCATCCAGCCTGGCCTTGAACACTTCCAGGGATCCACAACTTCTCTGGGCAACCTGTTCCAGTGCCTCACCACCCTCACAGCAAAGAATTTCTTCCTAATATCTCATCTAAATCTCCCCTCTTCCAACTTAAAACCATTGCCATTATACGGAGAACCAAGGCCTCAGGGAAACACAACAGGGCAACTCTTACCCAAAGCATGGGCTGCCCTGGCTGGTAGCAACACGTCATCCTGGGATCGCCCATCAGTCACCAGCACCAGAACGTGAGGGAAATCTGGCCTCATCCCTCTGGAGGACTGAAATAACTCCTTCAGCATGTAGGTTAAACCACGACCTGGGTAAACATAGAGAGGGATAGTGTAAATCTGCCTGTTATATCTGCAGGTGGGACCTTCCATAAATGGAGAAAAAAGGGCATTCAGTGCAGCCCCAGAAATGGACCATAGCCTCTACCATGGGACAATGCCTTTTGAGGGAAGACAGCAGTAAAACTGGTGGGCTGAAATGGTTCAAGCTGAAGTCAGCAGAAAGCTTTGGAAAGCTAAAAAAAATACATTTGGGAGATTTGAAGCACTTGCCTTGCAATTTAGGATAAAAAAAAAACCTCCCACAGAATTCCCATTTACAAATTTCTTCAGAAAGACCAGAGAAGTTTCTCAAAGAACTCTCCCTGAAATTGAAATCGTTAAGAAGCTCCAAACCAGTCTGGAAAGACTCCTGTGATGGTTAAAATGCCTCTATTGACACAACCTCCACAGAAAAGAAGGATTAGAGCAAGGCTTCTTAGGAATTTGCAGTCTGACCAGTTTCACTCCTGCATTCCCTAAATCAATCCCATTAAAATTCTTGTATTTTGATCAGCATCATTTTCCTGTGTTCCTGCCCAATACCACTGAGTCAAGATGAGGTTTACAAGCCTTCTCAGTGTCTCCAGGCTTCCCTTTACGTTGGCTGACTGGAAGATGTTAATTGGGCCATTTAAGAAAGGTAAAGTTAAAACTAATTACCTTCACTGCTCATGTACCTTCAGGGAACCAACTGGGAGTACCCTACTGTCCTGCTGGGAATGAGTAGGAGGTAAGTCCCGTCTGTCTCGGAGCATTTAACTACATGAGACAAAGGTGTGTGCTGATGGAGAAGTCAACAAAGGCCATTTATGTGATGACACACCATGAAAATAGGATGGGGCACATTGTTTTGTTGCTAGGGGTAACGAGGCCATAACTGTTGGAATTTGCTGATTAAAATGTGCATACAGTGGGCAATAAGGATGCTTCAGCATCAGCTATCCTTACCTAATGTTTATGGGCCTTTGTCTCTAAGGCAGGTATAAAAACTTCCTCTCAAGGGCAGGCGAGGTTATAAAATAATGAAGAGAAACCCAGTAGTAACACTAGAATGTGGATAAATGACATCAGGTTAAGCTGGAAAAACTATCCCTGGAAATAAAACTAAACTCAAGCCTCCCTTCTCAAATTTTGGTCCATAAGTCACGGCCCAAGAACTTTGGGCCATAACTTTCTGACCAGGTAAATGGGTTCAAAACACTCAGACAAAAGCCATCCCTGGTCTCCAGCCTCCATCTTGGTCCAGAAGGTCTACCTCATGCGTGCATCACCCATCCAGACCTGTTTTTGTGTTGCCCCCAGCGTAGCTTAGTTCCTTGATGGCTTTCAGGGCACTGTTGCGGTCCTGGTGCTGGTTGAAGTGGAAGGCTGCCCTGGGCTCCTCACTGTACTGAGCAACAGCAACCTGCCAAAGAAAAAGGAATTGAAAAAAGGTGGAGAGCTCAGGCAGATGATGAGAGTGCCACCACTCAACAAACTGCCTTGAGTTAGATAATACAACTAGTTGTGGTGCAACAGGAGTGGAAAGTGGTTGTGTTTCTTGCAGACTGAAAACTGGCATAAGAATGGTTGTCAGGAAGATAGGGTATAATCCATATGCTTATTCCACAGGCCTAAGCGTGGGCAAGGTATGGAACTCTTCAAGGCCAGGCTGGATGGGCCTTTGAGCAAGCTGCTCTAGTGGAAGGTGTCCCTGCCCACGGTAAAGGGGCTGGAACTAGAGGATCTTTAAGGTCCCTTCCAACTCAAACCATTCTATGATTCGACTGTTTTAAACTTTCTAGGGCATCACAGATTTTTGCATGGGATGGTGGATACAGCCCAGGACCGATGGGAGACCTCCACACTACAGGCAGGTCATGGTTGGGTGGGAGCATCTCCTGCTGCAGCAGCTTCTGATGCAGCACCCACCCCTCCTGAATTAAACTCTGGATCTCCACTGACTGCAAAAGGAGGCCAGCTATTCAGCTCACACTGCAGCCATCTAAATTGAAATTCCCCTGGTTTCCCAGGGAATTTGTGGAGGCCCCATCCCTGTAAACATTCAAGGTCTGGTTGGATGGGGGTTTGAGTAATTGGGTCTAGTGGGAGGTGTCCCTGCCCATAGCAGGAGGGTTGGAACTCTACCTGTTCTATGATTCTATGAATTGTTTTTGTTTCTCCAGAATTATTTGTTACCCCAGGATAATTTAATCATAGAATCATTCAGGTTGGAAAAGACCCTTGGGATCATGGAGTCCAACCATCAACCCCACTCTACAAAGTTCTCCCCTACACCATATCCCCCCAAACCATATCTAAATAACTCTGAAACACATTCAGGGATGGTGACTTTCAAGACTACCTGTAAGTAAAGAGTGCAAGAAGCTCCCCTGATCAACAGAACTATGTTGTTTTAAGCCATGCAGGCCTCTCTTTCAAAGGACTAGTTCAGATATTACTTTAATTAAACATTAATGACCCCAAAAATTTATCTATGGAGTCTTCCAATTGGCTTTGCTGAGCTCTTGCTTAATGCTGTAGGCTTTATTTGCCCTTGAGGTGTTTCACAGCATGGCCTGGGGATCTAGTCCTCTGTCTGGGGGATGCAGTTGCTGGCATGGAGTGCATCTCCCATCTGGTGGAATCTACCCCTGGGTCTCTAACTATTAGCAGTCTGGATGTGGGCACAAAGAGGGTCCTAGAGGGGTACTCACACCTGACACATCCCTGGGCTCCATAACCTAGACAGCATTTCAGTAGGTCTGGGATTTGCTTTATTCCTGATGACTCATTCTTGGAAAAACAGCCAAGAAATGGAAATACATTCAAACGAGTAGGGTGAGATTAAGAAGACTTTAATTCATGGCTTTGTTGGACACACACATGTCCAAGCCTTTCTAGCCACAAGATGTGAGCAAGCAGACTGCTACCATCACAGAGCTGAGCAAAAGGCAAACTCTTGGAGGGAAAACATCTTTAGGAAATAGAATAAGAAAACCTTGCCTGTGTCCCTTCAGGCCCAATCTTAGGGAAATAGGAAATGATCCGGAAGAGGAAATCCTTCACTTTATTGAAATTGCTCTGGCCAATACTTGAGGATTCGTCCACCAGGAAGCCAATGTCTGCTTTGAACTTGCCACAGACTGCAGAGGGAAGAGAGGATCTCCGTAAGATTGGGGGTCCTAAAGCATCCTTCTTTCTGTTCAGAGCAACAGAACAAATCCAAGCACAAATACCTCTTGGTATGCCAAGTGTTGGTGAGTGAGCAGGCAGCACCTTCACCCCACAGGGTAGCGCTGAGAACTTCACTCCATTTTTATGGAGTTTGTGTCTTCCCTGACATTGGCCACTGTCACTACCCAGTGAACAGTGACTAGTTTTGGCTCTTGAGATCAGAGAAGACCACAGCCCCTGGTGCTTTTGACCTACCGCTACAGCATCATCATCGAATTACACCTGGATACACACTTACTTGGCCCAGGAAGAGTTGTCAGCAGTGTGGACACTACAGTGCTGGACAGCAGGGTCGCTGGGGTTGGTGGTAGCATTGTGGTGGTGGCCAGTGGATGAGGAGTGGTCCCCACACTGCTAGGAGATATGGATGGGGATCTCATCCTATCCAATTCTGTAGAAGTCACTGGAGCGACGGGTGTGAGTGACTCTCTCTGAGACCCCACTGTAAGAGACAAAGAGAAAAGTGTTTTTCAAACCTCTTTTAGTTATGATGCCACTATTTAGTAAAGCATCAGAAGGGTAGAGAAGCCAAGAAATTAACCTTTAATAGCAGCTACCCAGGTAAAATGGTGACACAGGTCTTCACAGCCTTCATACCTGTTTGCCCAAGGAGTGTTGTCTCTGGTCCCTCCGTATCTCCAAAGACTGGTCTTACAGAAAACACATACATTTCATTGGCGCTCAGTCCTGTCACTTGATATGGTCTAGAAGCTACTGATACCAGTTCCTGGGAAAGATCAGAAGCTGTGAAAAAGGAAGAAACAAGCATTGACTGGGATCCAGAGAATCATAGAATCATCCAGGCTGGAAGAGACCTCCAAAGGTCATCTAGTCTGGCGTCCCCACAGTCGCAGGGACACCCCCAACTAGATCAGGTTGCCCAGGGCTTCATCGAGCCTCACCTTGATTATCTCCAGGGAAGGGGCCTCAACCATCTCCCTGGGCAACCTGTTCCAGTGTTCCACCGCCCTCATAGTAAAGAAATTTTTCCTAATATCTAATCTAAATCTACCCTTCTCCAACTTAAATCCATTGCCTCTCAAAACTCAAAATAACTCCCATTTCTGTAGCATCCCATCTTCTAACGACACCACCTTTGGAGGCTGGGGACAAGATGAGTCTTGGGCTTCAGAGCTGAGGCTCTTGGTAAGACATGTTTGCAAACCACAACGGTCAGGTCCTAAATCAGATGAAATAAGGTTGTTTGCATCTGACAAGGGAGTTATTGAGTACATGAACAGGAAAAAAAAAAGGAGGGGGAATTTATACAAGTGTTTAGAGAGGACATTTGGTTCAGGTGGTGTCCAAGTCTGAGCCCTGTGGTCAACTGATGGTTTGCAGTGGTCAGCATGTATCAGAACAGGATTCTTTTCTGTTAACAAGTGGAAAGTTTGTTGAAGAGTAGAATCAAACCTGAAAAATTTGATTGCCTATGGTAGATAGTTCTGATCTAAAATAAAGGCAAGAAAAGTCTGAAAAAAAAAATCATAATAATGTTTTGACATTTTACGTGTGTCTTATTTTGGGAAAATACTGAGTGATGAGTTTTGACACTGTTCAAAGTGAAAGTTGCACCTTTTCATTCTGAAATAGCATCTTCCCTTCCAAAAAAAAATAAACTGTAGTTTCTACAGAATGAAGTTAAATCACTGTAAATAATCTGTTTCATTTTCATTAGATATTCTCAATTTACACCCCAAAAAATTTTTGGAAGGCAGGTTTTGTTCCTTTAAAAAAAATAAATAAATAACCTTCATGTGGTTTGACTCAAGCTCTTCTGCTCCCCTTCCTCTGGGTATGCAAGTCAAAATAATAATAGTAATTGGTTTAGGTGTTACACTACATTGTCTGAAGGGATTTGCTTTGGAGAAGGAAGGTGGTCTTTGCTGGGGACAGTTTTCTCCAAAGAATGAAGCTGATGTTTTTGCAGGAGACTGTGAGGCTCAAGGTGCAAATGATGATTAAACCACCTTCTATTGATTAGGTGAATAAGAAAACCATGGCTGTGGTGCTCCACAAACAGTTAAGAGAAGGTAGAGATAAGAGAAAGGAGGACAACGTCCAGCTGAACTTCTCCAAGGTCCTTCTTGTCACATGAGCTCTGGAGGGAGCCCTGTTGACATACATGGGTTTGGTTTTGTGTAACATAGGACAGAGGAAGTCTACAGCTGGGATGACCTCACGTTGCATAGAAGGGGACTCAACCCTGGGTGGCTGGAATCAGCCAGCAGGGAGGAGGACATTAAATGAGCTTAAAAGGTGGGCAAGGACAATGGGTAATGAATAAATACTCATTTAGAAAAAAAAAAATAATCAAGCTCTGAAGAAGAAAATTAACGAGGGCACCAAGAGACCCAAAAAAGACAAAATTCTTAATTGCCTTTATACACTAATACTGGCAGCCTGGATAATTAAACAAGAGAAATTGGAATTACTCACCTATGAGCATAAATTTGATCTCATTAGTACTATGGAAAAGCGGTGGCAAGATTCATCTGATTGGAATGCTAAATCAATAGTTATAAACCTATTCTAGAAGGATCGATCAAGGGAGGGCACCAGGGGACTGTCAGACATGGTATTATCCATTTCTGGGTTCCTGAAAACTCTGAAACCAATGATTTTTGAATACTTACGGATCAATATTTTAACAGCATGACACAGAAGGGGAACAGTTGCATTAGATCACCTAAATCACCCCAGAGAACCCAACGTTCAGTTACCTAATCACTTACCCATAATATGTAGAGCAAAAAAAAAATAACCCAGATGCTACCACAGGAGACTTCATCCTGAGTGACATATGCTGCAAGTCTTAAACTGCCAATACCAAAACGTCCTTGGAATTAAAAAAAAAATTAAAGCTGACGAGCTGGTAACTCAAAAAGCACTGCAGGGAGCACAGGGGAATTGTGTCAGATTCGTTTTCTTTATTGACTGGTGAAGATGAACTGATCCCCAGCAAAAAGTTAGAGGCTGAAGCAACAACGGTAGGAAACTTGCTATATTCAAAGGGGTTTAGGCCCACTCCAGGGAAAAAAAAAAA
The DNA here is from genome assembly GCA_013400375.1 of Thinocorus orbignyianus. Classification (NCBI taxonomy): domain Eukaryota; kingdom Metazoa; phylum Chordata; class Aves; order Ciconiiformes; family Thinocoridae; genus Thinocorus; species Thinocorus orbignyianus. Next base: position 329,323 of record VXBW01004825.1, read on the forward strand.
TACAAATAATAAAGCTGGTGCTTTCAAAGGACAAACCCTATGAGGTCAAATCCATTGGGAAAAAAAGAAATATACACTAAAAATCGTGAGCAATGAATGAGAAAGTTTTAAAAGCTCTTTACTACACAGAAAAGCTTTTTAAACAGAATTAAGGTTGTATGGATGCCAAAAAAATAACCTTATTTTGGTTCACTGCAACTATTGCTGATGGGCAGGCGGTAGTGACTCTACAGGAACACTGATAATGCCAACCAGCAGGCTTTTCCCCTAAGCAATTTCAACATTGTGCTGGCTTTCCCTGGAGAACTTTGCAATGATCAAATGGGTCATCTCATGAGCCTCCTCAGTGAGCCAATTGCCATTTCCCACCCCTCTTTTTCACCCAAATGAAGAAGCTGAGATGAAGATACATCATGTATGGAAGCCCCCAGGGTCAACCCTCTGCTAAACAGGGTCCAGGTGGGTTCATAAGAAGGAACAGTGTTGGTGCCATCAGTGATGGCATTATTCACCCCAGGTCAAACTAGGCAGCACTTGGAGAAAAAAGTTGTGATACTTGAAGGAAACATTAGATCATAGAATCATAGAATGGTTAGAGTTGGAAGGGACCTTAAAGATCATCCAGCTCCAACCCCCCTGCCATGGCCAGGGACACCTCCCACCACACCAAGTTGCTCAATGCCCCATCCAGCCTGGCCTTGAACACTTCCAGGGATGGGGCAGCCACAGCTTCTCTGGGCAACCTGTTCCAGTGTCTCACCACCCTCACAGTAAAGGCTGATGGTGGAAAGAAATTTCCCCTTTGAAATCTGCCTCTTGCATCTTCTTCAGCATCAGCTGGCTCTAGGACCAGGTACTGAATCAAAAAGACCACAGGCCAAGCCAGACGTGCCCACGCTCCATCCTCAAATCCCTTTGGGTGATGGAGGAGCTCAGGACAGGAGACCAAATTACAAACCATCCTTCCTTCCCCCACTGAAAAAAATCAACCCATTACCTGAGGACAAGCGCCACGTTAGTAGGTATGTGGATGCCCCAGGAACAGCTGTCCACGTCAGCAAGACACTGGTCTCTGCAGCCTCCTGCACTGTGAACTCAGTCACTTTGGGTAAATCCACTGTTAGAGAAGAAAGAAACAAATCTCAAGGTGGGTAGAAGCTACTACCGAGAGGTTTCCTGAGCTGAAAGGAAGCTGATGCAGCTTTTGGGAGCCTCAGATCCTGAAGTCAGAGGCAGAAATTCCAGATAGAAATGATGAGCCTGAAGCACGTCTCTGTTACACTTGTCCACAGCTCCAGCTGCTGGTGAATCTCTCAGATGACATCTACCCTAGGGTGCAAAGATGTGTGTGCCAGGAAGCACACCTTAGCCTGAAAATGGCTTTGGAGACTTTCTGCCTGCTAAATTGCCATGTTTCTGGTGAGAGGAAGGAGTCCCTGCAGCATCTTAGGGTTTTTTCCAGAAAGCTGAAGCAGATCAGATCCTCAGCTGGTGGGAACTGGTGGAGTTTATGCAAGTAACTGTTGGCAGATCTTCAGCCTGGCTGACAGGTGTCTCCCTAAACCAACTGTGAAATTTGAGTTGTTGAGTTGGGCAATAAAGCTTTTGCCCACTCACTTGGGCCAGATGCTTGTGCTGGCTCCACACCCCGCATCTTCTCTGCCACTCCATCTCCAAATCTACCTACTCTGCAGCATAAGTCTCATGATGCCACAGCATCATTGTGCTGGCTCCACACCCCGCATCTTCTCTGCCACTCCATCTCCAAATCTACCTACTCTGCAGCATAAGTCTCATGATGCCACAGCATCATAGAATCATAGAATCATAGAATGGTCAGAGTTGGAAGGGACCTTAAAGATCATCAAGTTCCAACCTCCCTGCCATGGGCAGGGACACCTCTCCCTAGAGCAGGTTGCTCAAAGCCCCATCCAACCTGGCCTTAAACACTTCCAGGGATGGGGCATCAACAACTTCCCTGGGCAACCTGTTCCAGTGCCTCACCACCCTCACAGTAAAGAACTTCTTCCTAATCATGAGTGACATTTGCCTCTATCTACTGGAAGTGGCCAAGATATTGTAACTGCAGAGGTAATTCCATATGAACGTGTCACAAAAATGGCATCTCGTGGTGATTTCTGGCAGGGGAAGACAAGCAAAGCCCCAACATTTCTCAGAAATAAGAAGAAATGTATGTTTTCTGGCTTGCTGGCTGGTGGGGCTTGAGAATTAGTAAGGTAATAGGCAATGTTTCTCTTTTTCCATCTTCTCTTCCCATCAGAGCCCCCAGCACTAATGTGGAGATGCTCCCGCCCTCACCCAGCGGTTCTGTACTCACAAGTTTTGGCTGTGAGGAACGTGGGGCTTCCCTCTCGTCCCCCGATCACTGCAGACATGCAGATGGTGTAGGTGGTACTCTCCTTCAGTTTGGGGATCGTGAAGGAGACTGTCTCTGCTGCAACCACCTGGGAGGTTTCCAAGCCACCTGAGAGGAAAAAAACCCCAGTGTTACATAGAAAGGGGCAGGGTAATTGCTATCAACAATTATTGTTACAGCAGTTTCCTCCCATACATGGCATGGGATCTCACCAGGGAGGAGTTTTTATGTGCTAACTTTGCATATGGGGAAACTGAGGCACAGGCATCACACAGGCTGCTGGAAGGAAACCACTTCTCTGACTTCCCAAATCCCCACAATGCCTATATCCAATGGATCTCTTTGTTAGTGACTAGAATCTGGCTCAGTTACAGGGCTTCAACCCACTCCCACAGACATTACAGACCACATCTACCCGAACCACTTGTGAGAAAAAGGAATGAGCTGGGCTAAGTTCCTGTTTTCTGGGATTCCTTGTGCTCTGTCTTCATACTGCACCTCACTAAGAGAGCGGGATTCTTACCATTGAATGGCGCCCAGGATATCTTATAATGAGTTACCCCAGGAAGACTCTTCCAAGACAGCTTCAAACTATTTACGCCAGTCTCAGTAATCTTCAGATCTTGAACGGTCTGGATGGGGTTGGAGTCTGCAAGAGGCGCTGTGAAAATTCACCAGGATGAGATGTCTGAAGTGACAGCCCAAGTTATGCAGAGCTCATGGCTCTAAGCTATGACAGCGAAGAAAGATTTGAGTATTTATGCAATATCTACTTTCCAGACATTATCCAGGGATATCCAGGCTGCGTTTCCTAATGAATCCATGGAAAGGAACATGGTGCAGTCAAAGTGAGGGATCTCATCCACATATTTTACTGCCTGTACCGAACTCTGGTGACACAACACAGGGAGGTGACCAAGAGGGGGCAGATCATAGAATCATAGAATGTTTTGAGTTGGAAGAGACCTTTAAAGGTCATCTAATCCAGGGACATCTTTAACTAGATCAGATTGCTCAGACCCCTGTCCAACCTGGCCCCGAATGTCTCCAGGGATGGGGCCTCCACCACCTCTCTGGGCAACCTGTTCCAGTGTCTCACCACCCTCATTGTAAAGAACTTCTTCCTGATATTTATCATCCAGATGCATTTTCAAACACCGTGGGGAACTGTGGTTCAGATGAACTCACATGAGAATAACTCTGAAAGGACCCAGGATGCTAAGTGAGAAGAGGCAAAGCCACAAATCTAGGAATGGCAGACCTCAAGAGGGCATGCTGGTGGGTTGCTCCTGAGTGGTGTCTGCAGAGACCTCCTGCCTTCCTGAGATGGCTCTGATAACATGCTTTGGGGAGCATGTTGGTACATCCAGAGTTGCCTACCTAAGCCAAGCCAAGTTTAACATGCCAGAAGGAAGCATTCCCTCCTACCCATGCAAACAGCCCTGGATCACTGCTATCAGCTATAAGGGTTACTCATAACACTCCACCATCAAAGTGCAGCACATAGAACCATGCATTCAGCCTTTGTTTCCCCACAGAAAGAAGGTTGTTCCACCAGGACATACCTGTGTGGTGAGTCAGAGTCACCTCTGGCCCCTCACTCTTGTTGAAGACAGCCCGAACACTGACTTTATAGAGAGTGTTGGGCAGCAAATTGTCAATCCGATAAGCCAACACCCTACTGCCCAGGTACTGTGTCTTGGCAACCTGTTTTCCTGTGAAAAAAAGAAAAGGGATAGTTCACAGAATGGCCAAGATTGGAAAGGACTTCTGAGGTCACCGAGTCCAACCATTCAGAGTTGCTCAGAGCCTTTAGCTCACCAGTGAGGCTGGTGGCTTCCCTTCCAAAGGAAATATCCATCCCTTGCTCTGCTGTTGTTTCAGAGCTTTAGGGATTATCTTCATAAATAGAAGTGCACAAATACAAACAGGGAAGGAGACATCACCAACCAATGCGGCCTGAGGATCATGTTTCTCAACAGATCTCTTTTGCCTACTCCAGGCAGTAGATCAGAAGTTTGGAAAGATGGCTCCCATGGCCATGGCACAGGTCTGTGCCAGGAATAAGTATGTACATCCTCTCTCTCCTCACCTTTGTCAGCTCCCATAGGGCTCCAAGTGACTTTGAACTTGGTGGCAGCCTCCGTGGTGCTCCACACCAGAGACAGGCTCGTGCTGGTGTAGGACATCACCTTGAAATTGGAGACGTAGCCAAGAGGAGCTGCAAGGTGAAGAGAGCATTAGCCTATTGTCCAAGAGGGCTCCTCATTGTCAGTATAATAAGTTCAGAATTATGTAAGAGAGTTAAAAGCTGTATCTCTGCTTATCCTCAGTGTCTGATTGTCCTCATCTTGCGAGACACCACTTTGCACTGCTTGAGGTGGTGGAGTCTCTGTCCCTGGAGACATTCAAAACCAGCCTGGACATGTTCCTGTGCAACCTGCTCTGGTTGACCCTGTTCTGGCAGGGGGGTTTGGACTAAATGATCTCCAGAGGTCCCTTTCAGCCCCATATCATTCTGTGATTGAGTGCTCCATGGGTACATCCTTCTCCCCTTAGCACCAAGGAGTGTATTCTGCACTAGATCCAGGTGGGAGCATCCCTGCAAGCCCAAGACAGGGATCCAGGGAGTTGTGGAATCCAGATCCTACTGGCTCCTGCAGGATGAAACATCCACCCAGAACTCCCACAGGTGCTGAACACCAGTGTCTGCCCATGCCCACTCCTCACAAAGGCCAAGCCATCATTTCCATACTGTATCCCAGGGTCTCTAGTCACCTTCTGCCACTTCTAAACCTCCCTGAGGCCACATCTGGCACGGTACAAATCTTGCCTTTGATCATCACACTCAGAATTTCTGCCTTTGCCCCCCTCCAAGATGCAACAACTTTGAAGTTTGCCATAGGAGGACAAGCTCTGGCCATCAACTAGACTGTTGTGTTCCACCACAGCCCTTTGGAGTTCCCCCTTCTTTGAGGCAGGGGACAGCCCTTGTCACTGGGCAGAAAGGACCACATTAGGATGTTCCTCTCTCTTTATCTTCCCATGGCTCCCTACAGCAGAATTTACAGAAGTCTCATCTCTTTTCCAGCTGGACTCTTCAACAATGTTGAAGGCTTTGGCCATTGGTCTGGATTTTGGGATGCCTGGGAGCTCAGCGCGCATGGATTAGACAGTTTTTATATCTGAAGCTCTGCCCAAGCCCATGGCACATGAACTCCAGAGCGCATTGGCTCCAGTTTGCATCTGAAGGCTCTCAGGAAGAAAACCCAGAGCCTTTGGGATTGACAACAAGCCAGCAGGGCAAAGGACCACCACGACAGTGCCCCCCAACACGAGGTGATAGGAATGGGATGCACAAGGCACAACGTAAGGGTGTTGTAGGGATAGAGAAGGTTAAACCAGCCATGCAAGGGTTGTGTGCTGTGGTAGATACTTGAACGTCCTGCCTGTACTCACATGTCCTGGCTGAGGTTGTGATCCCCGGTCCCTCCACGGAGCCAAAGAGCACGTAGAGGGAAATCACATACTCGGTGTCATGGGCCAGGTTGTGGAGCTGGTAGGCTGTGATTGACCTGTTGAGGGCCAGCTGGCGAGGACGGTCTTTGCCAAAGAACTCTTTCAAAGGGAGAAAATAATAATAATAATAATAAAAAAAAGATCCTGGAGAGTAAAGAGTCTGGAGAGCAGCTGTGTTGCATAGTAGGAAAGAGATCATGGTTCCCAACCCAGCTGAACCTCTCTTGCAGGACACTCATGTGGGCGTTGGGGCAAGAGAGAGTTTTACTATGGTTATCTGCAATTTTGAATGAATAATGGATCCAAACCAGCTGAGAAGAACTGAAACAACCAAGCCAGGGCCCACAGTAATTTGGTGCCATCCAGGGGTGACTCCAACGTGTGCTCTGCCCCTTCCCAGCATCTCCAGGGAGCTGCAAAGTCCAAAACCCCTGGGCTGGACGACTCTTGCATCCACTGGGATATGTGTTGGGCTGGGGCCAGGCTGAACACAGTTGCTGCAGGGACCAGGACAGCAGGTCAGGCCCAGGAATAATTTCTGGTTTCAGTTCATGCCCTGAAGTTGTGGGAGAGGCTGCTCAGACCAGTTAATGAGCTGGACCTGCCCCTATGCCCGCCATCCCTGAGCTTCCCAGTGCCTTATCTCCAATGCCGTAGAAGGAGGTGGAGGTGATGCAGGTTAGATCTTACCTGGTGTAGGACCCCAAGCCACTCGGTACCCGGTGGCCCCAGCAACTGAGTCCCAGGAGACCAGAGCACTATTGATGGATATTTCACTCACTTTCAGCATCTGGACGGTGCTCGATGCCACTGCAAGACAGCAAAGTTGACCAATGGCATCAAGGTCCCAACAGCTTCTAAAGTGGTCCCCAAAATCTCTAATGACCCAGAATGCCTTCTGCACCAGATGACAGGGCAAGGTGGTGACTACAAATGCCACCAGCTCTGTGTTGCCTCATCCATGGCTTCTTGGGTTGGCTCCCACCCCCACTGCAGGCCACTCACCCGTCATTGCTTTGCCGCTCACCACTGGTCCCTCAACGTCCCCAAAGATGGGGTTGATGGTGACAGTGTACTCTGTGCCAGGCTGCAGCCCCTGGATCATGTAGTAGCTGTAGGTGTTGCTGAGGTTAACATCTTGGATGCTGCCCTCTGCAAAGGGAAATGATGTCAGGGATCCTTTGGGGCAGACCAAGGAGGACCACTCTCCTTGGGTCTCCTTCTCTGGGAGGGCTGTGGGCAATCATGGAAAGAACCACTTGAGAACTACACAGCTGGGATAGGGCAATAAATCTTGGTTGAGGAGCATATGCAGGTAGAAATAACCCACAGCCACTCGGGCAGACCTCAGCCATCACCACCAGGTCAAGGTAACTCAGTGCTTCTCAGACCAAAGGAAATAAATCAGGTAACACCACACAAATGGCCACGAAATGGTCAGCGAGCAGTCTCGTAAGTGGGTCCACTCTCTGCCCAGCTCAGAGTGACTCAGTGCTGGAGTCATCTTGCCTTCCCTGCAGGATACTGAAGCCAATTGATGCCACAGAAGACCTTTTCTCCTTCCTGCATCCTTGTTGTGGACTAACAGTGGCTCACCTAAACCAACCGGCATGACAGAGAAGAGTTAAAACTTAATCCCTGAGCATCACACCCAGTTTTGGAGGGGGAGAAAAGTGCAGGCAGCAGTATCTCAGGATTTTTTTGAGGGGGGAGAAGCTGCCATTTGCAGTTTGGTCACTGGAGGGTGCCATGTCCCCATCTTCTGCTCCACCAGCACCCTGAGCCCCATCCCCCTTCTCCCACCCCACTCCAAGGACCTTCTCTCTGCATCAGCTGCTTATTTGTGTTTATCTATTCTCTATCTTAAAAGTCAGAGAAGAAAAATCAAACCCCTCCAGCGCCTGGGACAGTGGCTCAGGGATGGGTAGAAGATGTCTTGACCCCAGCACCACAGCAGCCACAAGGCATGGATGGCCTTGGGATGGGATGGAATGTGGGAGAAGGACCCCACAGGGCCCAGCAGTGAGGGTGGGCTGCCCCTTGGGATTTTTTTGCCACTTTCGGACTTGGGGTGAACCAGTATCAGGTGAAAAATCTGCTTGGAAAGAGCAAAGCTGGAGCAGAGGTGATGTGCTGCCTCGTCTTAAGTTGTCCCACACTGTCCCCTCAAGAAGGGGTGTCTCCACTCCAAAGACAGGCTGAGGACATGCACGGTCCATTTCTAGCTGGGGCAAACAGATAAGTTTTGGGTGGTGTCATGTTGTTTTGATTTTTTTTCCAGAGAAACATTCATTATAAAGCAATAAAAACTGTTTTAAAATCTTCCCTGTAAAGAATTTCCCCTTCTGATGATCTTCAGAGCTGTTCTCCAACTACCACCCACCCCACCCCCCTTCCCCTGGTGGGAGATATCTCCTTATTTCATAACTAAGAGAAATGAGCCAGAGGAGAGTGTGCTATTTATTCAAAGGCTGTGATGGAGCCCAGGTGTCCTGACATCCCATCTTGTCTTTGAACCACAGAAACATCCATCTCCCAAGGCCAAAATATGCCATCAAACCTGAATTCCTCACATTTGCTCCCCCACACCAGCAAGGAAAATATGTTTGGGTTTGGGGCAGGGGAGAGGCTCCAGCTGCAAATGCAGATCTGCCTTCAAGACACCAAAATTTGTCTGAGAAAAAGGAAGCATTATGGGATGCTGGGGGATGAAGCCAGGTCTTGGGGCTGCAGAGAGAAAAACGACGAGCACAGGCGCTTCCAAGTCCATAATGTGGTACCTGTCACCCCAAAAAAGTGGGTAACCCCAGATGCTCAGGGGCTGCAGGGTGTACAGCTCTGTATAGAGTAGAATCATAGAATGGTCAGAGTTGAAAGGGACCTTAAAGATCATCCAGTTCCAACCCCCTGCCATGGGCAGGGACACCTCCCACCACACCAGGCTGCTCAAAGACCCATCCAGCCTGGCCTTGAACCCCTCCAGGGATGGGGCAGCCACAACTTCTCTGGGCAACCTGTTCCAGTGCCTCACCACCCTCACAGCAAAGAATTTCTTCCTAATATCCAATCTAAATCTCCCCTCTTCCAATTTAGAACCATTACCCCTTGTCCTGTCACTCTACTTCCTGACAAAGAGTCCCTCTCCAGTACTTCTACAACTTCTCTCCAGCTATTAATCCTTTCCCAGAGCTACCCAGGTAGCAGATACTTTTGCACCCATGGTGGAGTTTACCATCAACCAACCCACGGTATGGATTCCTGTTGCAAGCTGCTGATTTATCCACACATGCAGAAAACTCTACCATTCACAGACCCCAAAAACTCTGTTTTCCTCCAGCTTCCTGTTGCAAGTCTGGATCCAGAAAGTATCAGTGCACCCAATGCCTTGGGAAGCTCACAGCTCCTCTTTCTCCATGTCCCCGCTTACTGACACATGCACCCCATTCCTGAGTCTCTACCTGCTGACGTCCAGGTGAGCCTGTATCCTGTTGCTCCCCGGACGGGGCTCCACCTTGCCTGGAGCGTGTCAGTGGTCTCATTCTGCAGCAAGATGCTTTTCACAGGCAGGAGCTTCACTGGAAGGAGGACAAGGGACAAACTTTTCAGAGCACCTACTTGCCAGTGGAGGACTTGGCTGGCTGAACTCCCTGCGTTACTATTCCTCCAGCATGCCCGCCACCAGGAGAGGGATTTACAAGGGCTCCTGTCCTTCCTGACAGTCTGAAGGCATCTCACAAAACATATCTTTGACCATTGCTTTCCAGGACCAACATCTCCACTGCACTACCTTGCTTGTTTTATGCAGTGTGGGCACAAAACAGGAAGGCAGGAGAAGCTCTGGTAGATCTTCCACACTTCCTCCCGAGCAGCGTCATGGTATTGGAGGGTGTCCATGTCCATGCATGCAATGGGAGAAGAGCAGGGCTCAAGGCTGGAGTTAGGAAGGACCCGTTGAACCCTACACCTTTGATGCACATGGAGCTGCAAGTCTTGGTTTAAGCAACACAGGATTAATTACTCTTTCAGTAATTTTACTTATCAGTATTTTCTAATGCTTGGGAAAACTAAGTTTTTAGAAGACTCTACTGTCTGAATTTGTGAAAATGTTTACTTTATAGCCAGATATGGTATGAGGGTATCAAGGTCTCCATGTTTTTGAGCTCTCCAGGTGTAAGGATGAGGAGGAGCGAGACCCAAGTTGGCTGATAGGATTATTTCATACCACGAATGCCACTTTCACTATAAATTAGAAAGTTGCTGAGGAGTTCGCTCTCTCTCTCTTTCTGTCTCTCCCTTGATGGCTGTGGGTTCCTCAAATATAACACCAAAGCACTCACCAAATGTGAGGTGCTTATCAACAGCCAAGGGTGTGAACACAGTGCCTGGGGCAAGAAGGGACCAGAGACAGAGTCAAACCTCTTACATGTTCTTCCCACAGCAGCTACAGGCTGGCTCGGGCCCTGGGGGTACACGGCGTAGATGCTGATGCTGTATTCTCTGTCCTCCTGCAAGTTATCCAGAGTGTGGGAAGAGACATCGCCCCGTAGAACCTGCTCGTAGGCCATTCCTGGTCTGTTGGCTGCAAAATAAAGAAGAATGATGGTAAAGACTTCCCATTGCCTGTCCACGTCCTATGGTGATGTCTTCACAGCATGGTGAACAGCATGGATAGAAACTGGCTCAAATGCATGGTTGATGATCTCACAACCCATGAGTTGTTGATCATAGAATCATCCAGGCCAGAAGGGACCTCCAAAGGTCATCTAGTCCTACCTCCCTGCAGTTGCAGGGACATCCCCAACTAGACCAGGTTGCCCAGGGCCTCATTGAGCCTCACCTTGAATATCCCCAGGGAAGGGACCTCAACAACCTCCCTGGATAACCTGTTCCAGTGTTCCACCACCCTCATAGTAAAGAAATTTTTCCTAATGTCTAATCTAAATCTACTCTTCTCTAACTTATGAGAGTGATGTTTGCAGTTAAGGCTGTCACAGCCCTCCAGATCTCACAGAGGTGTGAACCACACCAAATGCCTGAACGCACCCCACATCCACACCAAAGCAGGCATTTGAGTAAGAAAAACTTCCAAGGTAGATCTGGATGGGAAAGTGCAAATAGGTACAGGGCATCCACAGCACCATCCTCATCTTATTCTTCAAAAGCAAGTCCTTCAAAGGACTCTCCTCCTCTGTTCTGGAGGAACCAAACTATCTGGAAGAGGCTAACCTGGCCTCCTTCCAAAGTAATGCCAGTAGCTCTGTCGTGCTTTGCTCCTTGGACAAAACAGCACCCTTCCTGCCCTCAGGTCACCACTCCTTCTAAAGCAAACTCCAAGAAAAATTGATAAAATCTGAACTTACCTCTGGGGATGTAGATCTTGTAGCCCTCCAGCTTGCCCAGTGGAGGTGTCCAAGCCACCTTCAAGCTAAAAAGTCCTTCTTCAATCACACAGAAATTAGTGACCGGAGGCACAGGTGCTTTAGGGTACAAAAATATTGCAGAAAAAAAATGATGTGACAGTGCTACAATAAAGTGCCATGGCAAAGACCCTTGGAAAAATCTTTTGTCTTCAAGGACAGAGAGACACAAAAGTGAGCAGCACCAGTTCTCTCTATTCTCTTGGCTGAATCCTCAGAAGAAACCACTGCCTCCTCTACCAAACCCTTGTCTGCTTGAAAAGTGAGCTGAAAACCCTTGAGGCAGAGTGCTTGTGGGCTTCCTCCTCAAACAGTGTTGGGAAAGGTGAAATAACCACCCACAAGGCATTTCCTCCTGAGCAGAGAAAACTCCACAGTGGTTTCATGGAGACTGAGCAAGGACACGTGAATCAAATGCTACTTGTCCCTACGGATGCAACTCTTACAAAGGGGAGCCTATTTTGATCCATCCAGCCATGGCAGGATGGTTTTATAGCTTCCGCCTCTGGCTTCATGCTGGGAATTATAAGAGAAGACATCAAATGTCTTTATTTCCACCCATTAAGACATTCCATCTTATTCCTGGCAAGTATATTTGAGTCAGCCTCGTTGAGGTGCTTCATTTATTCATCCTGCTGGAGATCTTCCCTCAAGAAGACAAAGAATTAAAAATATTGCACAGGGTGGGGGAAGAAACAAAAGACAAGGAAGAAAGGAATAATTGTTTCCAAAAAACCTTGGGGAAAGCAGACTTAGCACTTCACAAAAAACAGGGAGGAAAGCAGAATTAGTGCCCCCCTTGAATTCTTAAAACCACCTAAAGTAGTGCAGAGACTTCTGGGACAAAACCTGCTCAATTCATCACATCTGACCCTGTGACTTGCATTCCAGGGTTTGGCCAAGAGTAAAGTTGCTCCTTTATTTCCAACAACCTTGTCATTACAGTCAGCCATGTGACAGCAAAGGAGTTTGGCAGGGCAGACTGCAATCCAGAAGAAGCCTAGATGAATTGGCGGGACCAGAGATCAATACTAGAGGCATTTCCTTAAGACAATGATCATATCACCTTGATGTTCACCTTGAATGAAGAGAAACCCTAATTGCATGCATAGTGCCAACCCAAACCTTTTGGCCTGCCCACTTCTTAAACAAGGTGTTCAGAGTACACATCCCTCCACAGAACTCATAGAATGGTTTGGGTTGGAAAGGACCTTAAAGACCACCCAGTTCCAACCCCCCTGCTACAGGCAGGGACACTTCCCACCACACCAGGTTGCTCAAATGCCCATCCAGCCTGGTCTTGAACCCCTCCAGGGACGGGGTGGCCACAGCTTCTCTGGGCAACCTGT
>VXBW01004825.1:342623-375518 GCA_013400375.1 Thinocorus orbignyianus
TTCTTCCTAATATCTAATTGAAATCTCCCCTCTTCCAGTTTAAAACCTCTCCCCCTCATCCTATGGATCTACTCCCTGATGAAGAGTCCCTCCCTAGCTTTCCTGGAGCCCCTTCAGGGACTGGAAGGGGCTTGAAGGTCTCCCCGGAGTCTTCTCTTCTCTGGGCTGAATGTCCCCATCTCTCTCAGCTTGTCTTCATAGGGGAGGTGCTCCAGCCCTCAGATCATCTTTGTGGCCTCCTCTGCAACACATCTGTGTTTCTCAGCCCACGGTCTCCAAAAGTCTTCTCATCCTGGGAACACGGGTGTTACATTAACTGAATCCCAGCCTGGAATTGTTAAATCCTGCTGGTTATTAAATCAGATGATGTGAGCTTTCCAACAGGCTTCAACCTCTGCTTTCAAGTGAGTTAACCACATATGGGTTACTCTGCACTCCACACCACGGACATTTGCACAGATGTTCCTGCTCCTCACTCCTACCTCTCCATCCCTCACTCCACACATACACGGTTTCGGGTGGGTTTTTTCCTGTGCCCACACAGACAAGGAACACACAGGGATGACCACAGAAGACACACTCACTTGTTTTCCCCTTGAGAACTGCTGGTTCCCCAAGGGTATCTGCATAGATGGCCCTCACAGTGAAGACATACTTGGTGTTGGGTTTCAGATCAGTCACCAGCACGGTACTTTTGTCACCATCCACCGTGATCTGTCACACAGGGGGACAACAGGCATCATTACACCTCTACAAGAGCAGAAGACCCCCACGTTTGCAACAGGTCAGGAGCACGAGGCTTCACATTGGATGCAAGGTGCCTTCTATAAGCAGAAAACCTCTTAAAATACATTAACTCAGAACGCTGAGGTCCTTAAATCGCGGTTTGGTTTCACACTGGACATAGCATTGAGATGGGGAAATTAAGAGTGTGCATAAAGGTGAAGGTGGCCCCCGACCCCTTAAAAAAATGGAGGAAAAGCAATGATCTTTGGCAAAGACAGTTTCTTTCAAGCTCATAGAAGGAGATTTCAACATAACCTGAGGGCAAAAGAGGGAGAGACAACTTCTGTGTTTTCACTATGTTCTTTATGAGATTCTGAAGGACCCAAGGATGATTATTCTTGTTAAATACAGCCTTAATAATTAATACAATTAATAATCTTAATCTTAATAATTCATGCTTTCATAGCTTCATCCTATTATTAGAAATCAAAGCTTTTAGGCGTACATCATCTACCCTTCAAACTTGCTTTCAGACTTTGGGCAGCAACCAAGCTGAACTGGAGCGAGCTGGCACACGGGGCAGCATCCCTCACATGAGGACATGGCAAATCCAAACCCAAAATATGCAGAGATCTTACCAAGATGAACAATCTTGGCAGCAAGAGGAACAGGGGATGTTGGTCAGGGAGGCTGGATGGGCTTGAGAGGTGGCATCATAGAGGTAAAAGGAGAAAGAGTGCTTCCCATTGACCTGTTCTTACCCATTTTGGTGGAGTTTGTGCCAGTTTGTACCATATCCTTCTTCCACCCTACCTTCTCCCAACCTGTTGCTCCCAAAAAATCCATCTCACCACAACACCAGTGCCAAAATTAGCATCAGCAATCAACACCTCTGAAAACCTGGTGGTCTATCCATAGACTTTCACTTCAAGCGAGCAGCTTCAGGAATTTATCCCAACGCACTGAGCTGTGACTGGGATGGCTGAGGAACAGGGTGCCACCTCCTACCCATGCTGTGCCATCAGCAGCCTCAGAAGAGGGCTAAACTCTAACGTCAGGACCTCCAACTGGTGCTCTGCAAAGGAGTAATGCCACCTTACCTGCTGCTGGTCCTCTGAAATGGGCTGCCCCGAGGGCAGCAAGGGACGCAGATGGACACGGTAGCCCGTCACCTTCCCTGTTGCTGGTGTCCAGGTGAGTCTCAGAGTGCTGTGGCTGAGCTCACTGACATACAAATCCCGGGGGCCAACAATCTTTTCAGCTGTAAAAAGAGAAAGGAGAGGCCCTTTGGTTTGGACCATGATGGCATCAGTGCTGGTTCATTGATGGAGTCAACCCATCCAATGCAGAGGAAGCCCTTGGGTAAAGATGGCACTCGCTTGGACTGAGAGAGCAGGAGCAGCTAGGATCTACCTCCAGGCCAAAGCCACACAAGCAGGTTTTCTTTGGGCAAATGGCCTGACAGCACAAGAAAGGAAAGCAAAACTCATTCTGGCTACATTTCCCTTGTGAACACCCGCTTAATGCATAGGGCATTGGGTCCTTCCTGCCCTTCTCCTTACTGCCACCAGAAAATGTTTGGACAGAAAGCTTGAACTCTCCACGAAACATCACAGGCATCCCTGAAGTCCTACACAACCACAGAAGAAGAGGGAAAAAAAGACCCTCTGGTGACTTGGATGAAGTTTCCCCAAGCTCTGCCCTATGCCTTTAACTAATCTCATGAGTTTGCGTGCCAAGAGGGAAAGCAGAAATTCATTGCCACCACCTCTGGGCTTGGTGCAACATTAATATCTGTTTGGGGAGAAATCTAGATGCCTTTGAAAACCTCTTTGGTTGCTCTTAGCATCTTCTGCAAGGAACAAAGTTCTTCCTGAGACCCTGAGCTATGCTGCAGGAGTTCACCACGAGAGGTCTATCATGAAAGCTACCGAGGGGCAGAACTATTGCCACAGCCCACTGCTGCTCCTTTTGCTTGAACCAGCAACAAGACTTTCAGGATCCAGTATCACCAGACAAACCATGGAGATGCAGACATGCACAATACACAAGACCACTGCCCCCAAGCAACTGGTGCTCCATGAGCTAGTTACTCCTCTAAGGGTCCTCCAACCAGTAAAGCACCCTTGTGATGAGTAGGGGGGATGTGGGAAGTCCATCTCCATGGTGTGGCTGGCACATCCAGGGACTGGGAAAGGACTGGTTCAAGCAAGTGGAAAGGAGGATAAAGAGGAAGCCCTGATGTACCTTGCACGGTCTGTTTGACTGGTTGTGGTGGCTCTGAGGCAGTGAAACAGAGCCTTCGAGAGAGTTTGGGGGCCACGTTGTGGAGCAAGTGGAAATCTTCAACATAAAGCACGTGCTCTGCAGTTGGCTCTGAGGCTATTCTGTTCAGTTCATTCTTGTCAGCACTCTTAATTCCTAGATGAAGAAAAGAAGAGGAAAAGAAGACATCAAACATCATCCCTAGACCAGGTCAGGGATTGGCAAGGGCTATCAAAAACAAGTGGGAGCAATGTGCAGAACTTTGAGTTTCCCACCAGCTTTTTCCACCATGCTGCCCACAGTGAAGGGTGAAACAAGGAATGGAGACTCAAGTTGGATAGAGAAGGGTGAAGAAGATGAAGCCAGCAAGGAAAAGAGGCCAAGTTTTTCTCCAGAGGCATGTTAGAGTGACCTGGGTGATTTGACTGCTAATGGGCTGAGAGTTGGAAAGCTCTCTTGGGATGGAGAGTGAAAAGGAGCAGGGCAGGATCTGGCCTCATCCTTCCCGTTGGATACGGAAACATTTCTGCTCCTCTGGTGGATAAGCAGACAACAGGACTTTGGGAGACTGTGGGAAAATTTGAGGGTTTTTCTGTGGTTCACAGAATCACAGAATGATATGAGGTCGGAAAGGACCTCTGGAGATCATCCAGTCCAACCCTTCTGCCAAAGCAAGTTCAACAAGAGCAGGTTGCACAAGAACATGTCCAAGCGGGTTTGAATGTCTCCAGAGATGAAGACTCCACCACCTCTCTGGGCAGCCTCTTCCAGGGCTTTGCCACACTCACAGAAAAGAAGTTCCTCCTCATGGTTAGACAGAAATTCTTATGTACAAGTGTGTGCCTGTTACCTCTTGACCTGCCACTGGACACCACTGGAGAAAGACTGGCCCCATCCTATTGACACCCACCCTTTAAGTATTTATAGGCATTGATCAGATCCCCTCAGCCTTCTCTTCTCCAGACTATAAAGACCCAAGTCCCTCAGCTTTTCCTCATAACTGAGTTTAAAAAGGGGGTGGAGGGAAAGCCCAACAAACCAACCCTCCATAATTGTCAGCTTATATTTGCCCAAATTGACTTGGTTCCTCTTTGTAATAAAACACCTCCAACATCCCCTTCTTCTCCCCTGAAACAACTGGTGAAGGGAAAGATTTGACTCATAATAAATGCTCTTTGGGGCGGGGAGGTGCTGAAACTTTCCCTTGCGTACATAATTATTCTCTGATGGACATTTTTAACGTAGCTGAAGTTGGTCTCTGAGTCCCATTAAGAGAAAGCTTCAAAAGTAAAAACATTTCGTTTTTGAAAATGTCACATCAAAACATTTTCACTTTTATGGAACTATTTATCGAACTCCTCCTGAATTCGTAAGTAGCTTTGACAGATGCAAACCCGCAGATTTCTGCGGAATAAATCAGCTATCAACAACAACTGAAAACACCCAAGCACAGCACAGGTGTGATTTTCCTGCACTTGCAGCAGTTGCTGGTGGCCGAGCCTGGGAACGGGTGCAGTTTTCAGAGGAGGTGGGTGTTGTGCATCAGGAATCTTCCCCAGTGCGTATCACAGAACCATAGAATCATTAGAGTTGGAAGGGACCTCAAAGATCATCCAGTTCCGACCCCTCTGCCATGGGCAGGGACACCTCTCACCAGACCAGGTTGCTCAAAGCCCCATCCAACCTGGCCTTGAACCCCGCCAGGGATGAGGCAGCCACAGCTTGTCTGGGCAACCTGTTCCAGTGCCTCACCACCCTCACAGCAAAGAATTTATTCCTAATATCTCATCTAAATCTCCCCTCTTCCAATTTGAAACCATTACCCCCTGTCCTATCACTACATCTCCTGACAAAGAGTCCTCTCCAGCTCTCCTGGAGGTCCCTTCAGGTACTGGAAGGCTGCTCGAATGTCTCCCCGGAGCCTTCTCTTCTCCAGGTTGAACAGCATAGGTTGTGTGTTGGTGCACACACAGTGTTGGGTGGAAACACTCCATGTAACTCAACATGTCCATACGTACCTATAGCAAACACCGTCACCCCCAAATCCTTCAGGACCTGGGCTTCATCTTCAACTGAGTCACTGGATTTCCCATCCGTGATCAAAACAACCACCTAGAAGAATTGGCGTAAGAGCCAGAGAATGAAAGAGCACAATATGAGGAGCTCACAGAGACAGCTGCAGAATTTTCACACTAAGAAGTCAGACCTTGGATAAATCCACCCCTCTAAAGGCATGGGCACTTGAAAATAAATCCTTTGATAACCCACACCTCTGGGGTAACTCACATGAAATCAACTTTCATGAGTATGAGCTGGGAAGGCAGCAGAGGATAAGTTCTCTCTCTCGTGTCAGCATCTTCTCTGCATGTCTCCTCCTACCCAACTATGTCTCACCTCTGCTTAGGGCAGCAACTCTGGGTCTAGAAGGTGATTAAGAGGTAATGGGCACAAACTTGTACATAAGAAGTTCCATCTAAACATCAGGAGGAACTTCTTTCCTGTGAGGGTGGTAGAGCCCTGTAAGAGGCTGCCCAGAGAGGTGGTGGAGTCTCCATCGCTGGAGACATTCAAAATCCACCTGGACATGTTCCTGTGCAACCTGCTCTTGTTGAACTTGCTTTGGCAGGGGGGTTGGACTGGATGGTCTCCAGAGGTCCCTTCTAACCCTATACCACTCTGTGATTCTGTGATTAATGTCACAACAGAGAGAGGATTCACCCCTACAACTCCACAAGAGCAGTTCTTAAAGAAGGTCTCAGCTACACCATGGACATCATACTTGGCCACTGGCAACCTGGTGCTATGAGGTAGTAAGAAGCTCAACCACAGCCTGGGTTTCAATGAGATCCAACTCAGCAACCCCAGACCTTGCAAGCTTTTGGGCCGGTCCTACATCAGATCATGTAGCAGGAGATACGGCCAGTACATGGGATGACACAATGAAGACACAACCTGCTGCAACATCATTAAGCAGTTGAGGTGGTTTATATGTCCCATCTGTATCGTCATGTTCTCCTTCCTGCTCTGTCACTCAAAACAGGTCTCAGCGGTCACGCAGACTGCATTTGGCATGCAGGATCTCAAAGCAAAAGGGAAGGTGCAGCACTGAGCTGCAAATTTAGGAGGCCCATGGGAGGCAAAACCTGGCTGTGATCATTTCAGACTCAATGCATGGGGTGTCTCCACTCCCCATGGGGCTGCCCCCTTTCTTGATTTCAAGACAATCTATCATCAGAGCACTTCATGTGGTCTGCCAAGCAAAGCAAAATGCAGCACCTTCTCTTTAGCATCCTCAGAGCCCCTTAAAATTATTAAAAAAATAATTTAAAAAAGAGATCTGGAGAAACCAATGACCCAGAACTGATGTCTAAAAGGTAAAGGCACAGCAACGTGTCTGCTTTTTGAGTAAAATGCCAACTGGATGCAGGCTACTAGCAACAGCTACGTGCAGCAACACCAGGTGTCCCCTTGTCCTTAAGCCCCCGAATTTGGGTACTTAGCTGGAGGTATCTGAGACCAGGATGCTGGGTACCTCTGCAATCCATGGGGAAATGTGCATTTTTTAAAAAATGAGTCAGTCCTTTGGAAATCTAAAGGTGCCTCTATCACCACTGAAGTGACCTGAAGCTGAAAGGAGCTCATAAATGTGGTAGCTCAACCCCGAGCTAAAAATCAGATGGGATAAATAAAACCCAAATGGCTCACTCATGCCTTCAGGGAAAGAAGTTAAAGGTCTCATTCCTTCTGAGAATGACACCAGGGAAGTCCTCACCGAAGGTCACTCACCTTTGCTGCATCCTCTCGCAGCGTGTCCAGGTGAGAGATGGTGTGAGCCGCAAAGGCCAAGGCTGACCCTGTTTTTAAGCTTCCACCTTTGAAAGAGAGACCCTGAATGGCCACCAGCATTTCTTCAATGGTCACGTAATCCGTAAGCTCAATACGCATCCTGGGAATGAGAAATGGGAGAATATGAGGGAATAAGGAGCAAAAAACCACTGTTGGTAGAGCAAGAATGCATTACTGTTGACATTTAGGTGGTCACACAAGAGCTACACACAGGCAAGGACCACTTGACCACTCTTCACAAGTGGTTCAGAGTATGAGCCCCACAGAGCCCCGTTACCATAAATCACTGCCCAAAACTGGATGGCAGGGAGTTTCTTGTGGCAGCATTAAATACCAGCCTCCCTGCCTTGAAGGAGTTCCCCACGGATGAGCACCTCCAGACTCTGGTGACACCACTGGGGGTTGACTTTTTCCTCCACTCTTGTAATGGTTCAGCAGAGCAGCAAGGGCTCCTTAACCATGGGGGCATGGTTGCTCACCTAGAGCCATAGGGAAACCTGGGGGCTGGTGGTAGAAGATGGACTGACCCACCTTGGTTTCTCCCCGTAGAGTGCCACTGCCAGCCGGATGCCTCCTTTGCCCATCACCACATTCTCAAAGGAACGGGCCATGCTGCTGATGAAGTCCTTGACCAGCCAGGAGCTCTCCCTCCCTGTGCCCTGTGACAGTCCCACGAGGAACAGAATGTCAGCCACCTCTGCGGTCCTGCATGCTGAGGAAAGAAGAAAGGCAAGAAGGTTCATCCTCCACCATGCAACGACCAGCCAGAAGCTAAACTCCTCTGAGTCATGTGAACTCCTGAGATATTGCAGCTAACAAATGTTGCTTAGCCCCAGTGAAGTGGGTAACCATGGTCTTCCCAGAGCAACAGGCTACTTTGTTCTCCTTAATTTCTTCTTAATTCTCCATTTTGCTGTTCCTCCCCAGGGGAAGTTTCTCATTTGAAGCACAAACATGAGGACCCAGATCCATCAAGGCATCACAGGTATGTAGGACATGCTGGAAGCAAGGGGATGCCTGAGGCTTCACATACCCAGAGGCAGACTTCAACATCTAAGCCATGCACACAACTGAAATTTGGGAATGTGGCAGCCTTGCCACCCCACCAACTGTCCTGGGCTTCTTGTCTCAGGGTCTCCAGAGCCAACAGAAGAAACCCATGTGGACACAGGGCTCTTTGGCTTTGCCAACCCTAAAACAACCAAGTCTTCCAGTCTTGCTCAAGATGCTCTCGAGACATTCAGTTTTGAAATGCTCCCCTCTCACATACCAGCCCCGAGCATGAAAAGGATCTTCTGCAATAAATGAACAATTTGAGTGGGGTTTTTTTTTCTGTAGAAACTGGAGCTATCTGATGACATCTGGCAGGGAAGGGACAGGTGTAGAGGGAAATTTGTTTAATGAACATCAAGGCATATTTCCCTATTCAGCGATCAGTCTCAACTGAATTTAATTTTCCTTAGGCATCCAATAAATACGTTTCACGGGCAGAAATCTGATGACTTTCAGAGATGCTTTAAATTAATGAAGGCTCTACAAGGGATGTTCAAAATTCTTATTTTCTTTGGTGTCTCTCTCCCTCACAGATAGATGCTTAGTTATTAGTAGGGCTGCTAAAAAGTAGACCATGCTGTGTGCTGGAGGAGGGATTTTTGGACCTTGCTCACCAGAACTGGGCTTAACCCCTTCACATTTTTTTTTTTTCTCATTTTTTTTATTATAATTTTGTGTCACTGCTGCTTTGGACTTTACTCAGTCACTGCCTTGACTTTCACCTCCAAGTCTGGAGACTCAACTCACTCAACTGGGCTCCAGCATTTGTTTCAGTTTGCCAGGGAGATGTTCTCATGCCTCTGCTGCAAATGGAAAGTCTGTTTTAGATCAACCTCTCCAATTTACCTGACTTTTACCCCTTTTTTTATAAGCAGGTTCCCCAAAAAGACTTGAGAAGGTGCAAGTTTTGTGCTCTCCTTCATTGCTGTGTCCCTGATCAATCCCCTTTGGCCACACAGAAGGACAGAGGGTCATTTGCTGGTCGTGGATGGATGGCAGTCTGAGGGTCTTTGTTACCCAAGGCTTTTAGTTTCTTCATCTTTCTTTTCACCTCCTGACAATGAACTCTTCATGACATACCAGCTCTGTTTACTGTAGAAAAATGATGACTCCTTTTGGTTTTACTCATGCCCATCTGGGAACACAAAGCCCATTCCCTTGACAAGAAATGGGAGGTAATTATTTCAATTTTCCTTCTTAGAGCGCTCTGTTGATATCTCCCCTTCCCTTCTCAAACCTCCGTAAGTGCTTTTCAGCTGTCAGGGGTGTCTTGGAGGCAGCTCAGCTGCTAGCAGCAGATGACTATAAGCTCTTTTCCCAGCTGCTGCTTCTATTTTGGATCCTCCCCCCTTTTTCTAGCTTTGACCTTCATGTTCCTGTTCCCCGAGAAGGACTGGGAGGGAAGGGAATACCAGACTTTGGCTCTGACCTCAGAACTGGTGGAGATCATTCAACAGCTTCCTAGGGTAACCACCAGAAAATCCCAACAAAGGTTCAACACAATGGAGAAGACCATCTGCCCAGCCCTCCCCAAATCACCTACCTCTTGGAGCTACTCAAGGCAGGACAGAGAGCTTTACTTGAGAGTCCTGCATTTTTGGCCCTCATCTGGGAAACATGCTCAAAATGCTGTTGGAGCACAGGAGGACCTTTGCTACCTACCTCTCCACATCCCAAATCTCCAGAGAGCCTCCTCCATCCATTCCTAGCTCACCCTGCACAATCCTCATTTGCATCCAGGGATAGAGGACTAAAAACAAGCAGCAAGAGCTCTATGGCATTAAAAAGGGCAGGATGGTGCCCCCTTCTCTATAAAGAAGCAACCAGAGCCTATTCTGTGAGATGCTGAGCCAGGAGCTCAGCACCTTTCCAGAGGGACCCAGCTTTGCAATGAAACCTGACAGCATTTGCTGCTTGGATCAGGTACCTGAAGCTGTCGTTGGAAACATCTGATGTTAAGCATATTTGGATTGGTACCTTCTGGTGAAAATACCAACACAGACAGCTATATTAATCACCGGGGGATATGATTTTATTTGAAATTTTCCATGCACCTCCAAAATTACCACGTTTCATCAATCACAGGTTTGCCAGAGACATCTGTAAACGTTGATTTATTGCAGTGTTCCCAGCTTTGAATTAAATATCATTATAGTCAAGTATATTGGCTTAATTGATGGACAGGAACTTAATCAAGTTAATTTTGTAGCTGATGCCAAAGCTTCCATTAACTCCTTGTTGAATGAACTGGAATCAGTCCAGGTGAATTTACACCTTCAAAGCCTGGGGGCTCGTTGCTGTAGAACAATTTGAAGAGAAAGGACCCACAGGGTCACATCCAGCCCCAGAACCAGTCCCAGGAGCTCTGTATTAGCTTTGTAGGATGCCTTTTTGTAGGATAAGGAGCCTTCTCCTCCTGCAGGACCCTGAGTCTAGAGAGATATGCTGTAGATCATGCTCTAACTCCATGAGGCTCTTCTCTGGAGTCCTTTTGTCTCCTGATTTTTGGGTCCAGCTCAAAGAAGTTCCCTCCTCCTCAAAAGCTCTTTG
This sequence comes from Thinocorus orbignyianus, assembly GCA_013400375.1. Taxonomy (NCBI): domain Eukaryota; kingdom Metazoa; phylum Chordata; class Aves; order Ciconiiformes; family Thinocoridae; genus Thinocorus; species Thinocorus orbignyianus. Next base: position 353,064 of record VXBW01004825.1, read on the forward strand.
TGGGCTTGCAATGGAGAGCCAGGGAGGAGCTGAACCCTTGTGCCACCTCAATTCTCTAAACAGCAACAGGAGGCCCCAAGGTTATCTTGAGGTCTTCTCTCTCTTATATTCCCTATGTGGTGGCTTGTCCCATCTCTTGGAGATCAGAAGAGGAAACAGGAGGGGACACATTTTCCCCTTCTCCCTACTTTCCTCTGGAGCAGCTAGGTGGTACTATAGGCAGGACACTGAGAACAGCCATAATTTCCCCATAAACCCCAGTGCAGCAAGTCAGGTCCTCCCTGCCTTTTGGGGCCAGATGAGCTTCTTGCTTATGAGATGATCCCAACCTAAAAGGCTTCTATGCAGAAGTTAAAGGCATCATCACTACAGCTGCACTGTGACACCATCTCTATGTGTATCCACAGCATTAGCAGAAGCAGCTGCTTAGAAAAGGTCTTTTTCTCCCTGATGTGTCTCAGCACCTCCCCTAGTTGCTCTGCATTCATGGTAGCCCTCCTGTCACATACCTTCATGAACGGCCACGGCTCTGTACTGCATCACAGCCACTGCCAGGGCAAGGATCTGGGCAGACAACATTTTCCTCTTCCTCGGGAAGAAGATCCTTCTTGGTTCCTGGAGTCAGCACACAGCCTGGAAAGTCATTCATCTGCAAGAGGAAAGAGGCTTTAATGAGAGTATGATGCTCCCACCTGCCTAGAGTGGCAAGAGAAGCTTTTCTCCAGCTACAAAAGCTCATCTTGGCTTAGGCAACTGGCATTAAAGTCCATAAATCCACTAATTCCTTCATCTCTTTGCTGATGCTGGCTACAGGGAAGAGCTCAGCATTGCTCCCCCAGCACCTTTCCCTAACAGCATCCTTCTTCAGGTAACAACAACCTTAGGAAATTAAGCCTAAATTTGAATATATATGACTGGTGTGACAACCAAGAGAAGCATCTTGCTACCCTTAATTGTCCAGGGAGGAAAGATCAGCAGAAGATCACTGCAGACAGCAATCACCTGCACTCTAGTCTTTATTAGCCCTTTTTTTGCAACTAACCTCCAGGTTCCTAAATCCAGGATTAATTGTCTTGGGCTTGCTGTCCCTGGAGACCCAGCCCACCATCGAGAACCAGCCAAAGGAGGTGGAAAGCTCTGGCTACTGCCTATGGATGGTTTAGCAGCTCCCCAGCATTGCTACAGAGGTCTCCCTCTGCAAAACAGGGACTCCTCTCTTTGCTGCAGCAACTGGAGCAGAAGTGGGGTTGCCAAAAGGGGTTTTATCAGTTGTTTTTTTTTAAGGGGCAATAAAAAGTTCTTCTGTTTTGAGCCCCACCTGTTTGTCTCAGGCCGAGCAGAATTCACAGGGAGACATGGACTACTTCCAGGATGAAAAAACCCAAGCTGGATGACTTCATCCAACCTAGTTCTTTGCCAGGGCTGGATTGCTCCTTCCAGTTAACAACAAACAGCCTCAAAAAAATCACATTGGGTTATAGATTGGGTTCCTTTTGGAATACAAGGCTGAGTTCCTGTGCACAGCCTGGAATAACGCCACCTAAATGCATCCCCAAACAAGCAAAATGAAGATCAAGTGTCTAGACCATGGGGCACCAAGGCTGCGGTCACCTTGCCCATCACACAGCTCCAACCATTTGAGACCCTCAGGACTTCAGATGCCCTAATGTGTTTTCTGTTTCTTATTTTCCCTCTCTCTTCTCCTAATTGCTGGGTGTACTTGGATGTAATCAAGATCTCTGCTGTGTCTTTCCTTCCTAACTCTTGTCAAAACCTCTATGTGGGGCTGCCATTAGTTGCTGTGGAGATGGCTTCAAAGCAAAACCATGATTTTGCCCCCCCAGAAAATAAATCAAAATAAAAACCCCCCAAGCCAATGTAGGCTTTTTAACACTACAAGTAACTAAGCTTGTAGAAAATCAAGGAAGGGAAGAGAATTGCAGAGCTGAGACACAAGAAAATTAGGTTTATCACCTTTTCCTTTGTAAAAGTTGCGTTATGAGCTTTTACAAGATCATCCACTCCATCACCCCTCAGATCCCAGCACCCTTCCTGCAATGCCAACCCGGCAGCATCCCCCCTTCTTCATAGAATGGTTAGAGTTGGAAGGGACCTCAAAGATCATCCAGTTCCAACCCCCTGCCATGGGCAGGGACACCTCCCACCAGACCACGTTGCTCCAAGCCCCATCCAGCCTGGCCTTCACCCCCTTCGGGATGGGGCAGCCACAACTTCTCTGGGCAACCTGTTCCAGTGCCTCACCACCCTCACAGCAAAGAATTTCTTCCTAATATCCAATCTAAATCTCCCCTCTTCCAATTTAAAACTGTTACCCCTTGTCCTGTCACTCCACTCCCTCATAAAGAGTCCCTCTCCAGCTCTCCGGAGCAACCTTCAGATACTGAAAGGGCTGATACCATTCTGTGATTCTGTGACAGACTGAAATTAAAACAGATAGGAAAAAAATGAAATAAATAATCATTCAGAATAAGCTTAAATGCTAACAGAAACTTTCATTTATCTTGGGAACTCCAAGGAAATATTGGTTTATTCTTAAGTAACAAGAGAGTCCCTCTAAGACACCTGTGTGATATGACAGGGCATGTGCCAATGTCATCCTACAGCAGGTCTGCTCCAGAGCATTGGTTTCCTTGCACCGCTGGCCAGAGCCTTGACCCATGGGGCAGGGGTATGTGCTGTCATGGTGATACTTTGAGAGGGATATGGAACCTGCAAGGGGCAATGGATGTCAAAAAAAGCACCTCTGAGTCTTCAGCATTTGTCACCCAAGTTCCCACGTATGCAGGAAATAATAATAATAAAAAGCCCTAAAACCCAGAAAAATAAGTTGGAGTTCCTGCAGTCACTAAGCCAAAGCAGATAAAAATTTAACACATGATTCTCCTATTTTTTCCCCCTAGATCTGATGTTGTTTAATGCTTCAGCACAGAACAAATACAGTAAAAAAACACACATTAACATAGTAATAGGAAAATAGTCATATAAGAAATAAATCCAAGGCAAAGAAAAAGCACAGCGAGCCTCAGTGAGCGTTAACATTCACAAAAGGACACAAAGACCCTGGGGGTTTAGGAAGGTTCCAGCTCAGAACCATCACACCTTGAATTCACACAGCAAAGGTAAGGAAAAGGATTCCAAAGGGTTTCATAACCCGGGTGTCACAAACTAAACACATTTCCTAGCAGAAAAAGTCATATATACAAGCGTGCCAGCACATTGAACTTTTACAAGGTTCAATTCTTGAATGCATTGAGTATTTTTTGATTTTTTTTCACATGTATTCTTAAAATTTTAGATAAAGCTGTGCTCTGCCTTCTAGCAGGGAGCTGGAAATTCTCACGCAGAGAGGAAAACCCACCCAGCTCCTACTGCTGCGTTGCCAGTGCGGGTCCTCGATGGATGACTGCAGCACATCCAGATTACAGATGATCCCAAATTCAAGGGTGCTTTTCTTGTGGTTTTCTTTCTTGTTTTTCTCCTTCCTGATTCCTTCCAAAATCCCCCTGCCTCTAAGTATTCACCTGGGTACGATGTGCCAGCCCAAGGTAAGAAAATGCAGTTGGGGAGTCATAGAATGGTTTGAGTTGGAACAGAGCTTTAAAGGCCATCTAGTTCAACCCCCCTGCCACGGGCAGGGACATCTTCACCTAGATCAGATTGCTCAAATCCCCATCCAACCTGGCCTAGAATGTTTCCAGAGATGGGGCATCTACCACCTCTCTGGGCAACCTGGGCCAGGGTCTCACCACCCTCACTGTAAAAAATTTCTTCCTTCTATCTCGTCTAAATCTTTCCTCTTCCAGTTTAAAACCATTCCCCTTTATCCTATGGCTCCACTCCCTGGTGAAGAGTCCCTCCCCAGCTTTCCTGGAGCCCCTTTAGGGACTGGAAGGGGCTTGAAGGTCTCCACTAGAGCCTTCTCTTCCCCCAGCTCTCTCAGCCTGTCCTCACAGCAGAGGGGCTCCAGCCCTTGGATCATCTCTGTGGCCTCTTCTGGCCCCACTCCAACAGGTCCATGTCTCTCCCATGCTAAGGCCCCAAAGCTGGAGGCAGCACTGGGGCCTCACCAGAGATTTGTCCCACTGGATTTCAGGAATGGCAACCAGGCAGTAGCTTTCTAGCAGCATGGTGGCTTCCAGCTCCTCCTGTTTGTTGACCATGCTGTGCAAAACAGCTTAAAGCAATATGAAGCAGCACCAGGGTGAAGAGCTTCCAGACACTTGCTCCAACATGGACCTCCATCCATCCATAGCCCACCAGCAGGACAACATCACATCTGGGCTTGCTCTTTCCATGTGTTCCATCTTTTAGGACATATTTTGGGAAACAAGGCTGATGGAGGACTGTCATTTTCTCTACCATCATTGTCCAACTCAGGGGAGCTCAGGTCACTTAGATGCCACCACAATGCTCATTTTATACGTTATATATTAGTGCACTTCAATCCAGCAGATCTTAACTGATCTTTGCAGACACTGCCTGCCACCAGCTCCTGTCAAAGAACTCCTAAAACTGCTACAGAGATATTTAGAGAAACCTGGCAGGGGCAGGAAAACGACCCCATAAACTTCAGGGTTTCGCAAGGAATTCCAGCAATTTCCTTGATCTTTTACTGCCTTCAGTAAATAATTTATAGGGACAGCTTCTCCGGGTTTTACAGTTCTTTGAACAAATTGCCTCCAAACCCCATAAAGATGATTGACCAGGTTCTCCCTTTAACTCACCTGGATCAGATGACAAGAGCTATGGGAAGCCTGGCAAGATGCAGGAGGGTAAGAGAGGCAAAAAAAGCAAGTCTTAAGTACTTACAGTAGTGCCAGAGACTGGGCTGTTCCCTTCCATTTATTCTTCCTGGTTTTGCAATAAACTCTTCTTCCTTTTTTTTTTTCCTATCAAGTTTTGGGATAAATAAATAACCCTTGTCAGCAAGGTCTGAAAGTGATGAGACCCGGTGGATTTGCAGTCTCCTCTGGTTGGTGTCTCCCACCCACTTGGCTGTGGCTCCAGCTGGACTCTCACGCATCTCCTGCCCCAGAATCACCCACGCCAGATGCTGCCAGCTCCATCAACCAAATATCTATCCCTGTTGCATATACTGAAGGGAGCTCCAGGAGAGCTGGAAAGGGACTCTTTGTCAGGAAGAGGAGTCATAGGACAAGGGTGATGGTTTTAAATTCAAAGAGGGGAGATTTAGATTGGATATTAGGATGAAATTCTTTGCTGTGAAGGTGGTGAGGCACTGGAACAGGTTGCCCAGGGAAGTTGTTGATGCCCCATCCCTGGAAGTGTTTAAGGCCAGGCTGGATGGGGCTTGGAGCAACCTGCTCTAGGGAGAGGTGTCCCTGTCTATGGCAGGGGGGTTGGAACTGGATGATCTTTAAGGTCCCTTCCAACTCTAACCATTCTATGATAGGCACAAAAACTACTTTACAAAGCTGTGACTGGGGATTGGTGGAGATCCACATCCCAACACCCACTACTGCACCATAGCATGCATCACTTGAGCCAACAGACCCTCTGCCTCACAACCTAGGAAAGTCTGGACAATTTCAGCCCAATCTGACAGAGGGGGAAGCAGGTCTGAAATGTTTTCCCACAAGGCTCCTGAAAGCAGCCAGCTGGACAGAGAAAGGATATCCTATTTGCAGTTCCCTCCAAAAGACTTCAGGCTGAGCACAACCTCATCTTAGCCAGCGGAGAAGCCCACCAGGGAGGACTTCAGCTACATCTCACCTTCCTAGACACCACTGTACCCAGCCCAGCATCCCAAGGCTACTGTTGATGGAGTACCACCAGGCACATGAGAAAGTCCTACAGAGAGAGATCCCAGTAAACCCACACTGGGATGTTGTCCTGGTTTGGGGTAAAACGAACCAATTTTCTGTTTTACAATTTCACTTTCTTAGCTGGGCCTCTTCTAACNTTTTATTTTATTTTTCTTTCTTTTTTTTTTAATTTCCTTTTATTGTTCATTATATTATTATTCTTTATGTTTTATTAAAGTAGTTTAGTTTTTCTAAACTCCTGAATCTCTTTAATTTCTCCCTCTCCTCTCCTTTTTCCTTTTTAAAAAGGGGAAGGGGGGGGAGGGCTATCTGTCCTTCGGTTCTGATTTGCTCAGAACCACGACAGATGTGTAATTGTAACACAGAGATTGGCCTGAATGGGGAATTAATGGGAACTTCAGGATGTGGAAGCACCAGAGAGACTGGCAGGAAAAGGGCATGGAGATGGTCCAGGTACTGGTGGCAAGCAACATTAAGGGGTCACTGAGATCCCAGCATAACTACACGTGATTTAGCAGGATATTTGGGAAAATAAGGCACAGACTGAACTCCAGAGTAAAGCAAAGGACAAGTTCAAACCATTGAATTCTGGAGGCAAGTTGAAAAAACAAAGGCTTGAGGCCTAAGGAACCAGCAAGGAGATGGAGGATGGGCTCAATCCTAACAGCTCAGAGGTGGAAAGAAAAGGTCACAACCACTCTCAGCTCCAAAAAGATACCAACAGCTCATCCAAAACCAGCACGTTGTCACCACTGTAAGAAAACCTCAGGAGTCAGGGTGGAGATGGAATAGCTGGACTCAATCAGAGGGTCTGTCCATCTTCCAAGCAAACACATCCATCATTTGCTGCTGGAGTGTCATGGTTTCAGCCAAATTTACCAAAACCAGATTGACAAATGGCCCTTCCTCTCCCCAAAAAAGAAAGGAGAGGAAGAGATAAGAGAGATTTAGGAGTTTAGAATGAACTAAACTATTTTAATGAAGTATTAATACTAAAATCAAAATAAAGAAGAAAATAATGAAATAGATACAGTAGATACAAAACCATATCAAGCTCCCAGGATGATGATCACATCACCAGCAGGCATCAGAAAAAGTCCTAGGATGGACTCAGTGGCCAACAGGAGCTGGATTCCAGAACTGGTGTCAGAAACGCTCGGATCGGGATTGAAGGAAGACAAACAGACAGGGTCCTCCTTAGACATTGGCCATCAAAGAGAGAGAGTTGACACTTTGATCCCTCAGCTTTTGTACTGAGCATGATCCAGATGAGATGGAATACCCTGCTAGTCAATTTTGGGTCACTTGTCCTGTCCATTCCTCCCAAGAGGTGTGACCCCTCTACACTTTTCCACTTCTGACCCTCCAAAATGGCAAATAATGCAACTCCCTGCTTTTGGTTGTTCTAGCAATAAGGATAAGCAAGAGCCTCTCTGCACAGCATTCCTTGGGATAATTAGGTCTTATCACTGGGAGAGTGAAGAGTTTTCTGAACAATGTGCTGTTAAGTTCAGAGTTTAGTGAGTTAGAAGAGGCCCAGCTGAAAAAAAAAAAAGTGAAATCGTAAAACCGACTATTGGTTCATTTTGTCTCAAACCAGGACATGGGGAAATGCAGGTTCTCTCCTTCAGCTTTGAAACGTTGGCATGGAAAAGCCTGGTCAAGGCATTTCTGCAGCTTCTCTCCTGTGATTAGGCTACAGGGGAGTTAAAGTCATTTTCAGACCTCAAGGAAAATGGTAGATTTTGAACGGGAGGTAAAATCTGGTTAAAGATGGGTCATTCTTTGCTTGACAAAAATAAGCCTCAGGGAGTCAAAAGTTTACAGTTTCAACGGAGTTAATAGATTTTTATGGTGATTGATTTCTCTCCAAATCCCTTGAATACAGAATTTAAGCTGTTTTTCCACAGAAACATGAACGCATTGACTTGTCAGTAGCTGGAGGCACACTCCTCAAACACACGGGACTCTCCAGGAGCAGCCAGAGGGGATAATCTTTGGGGAGGTGATGCTCCTCTTACAAGCAGAGGTGCAAAATGATACCAAAAGCCAGAGCTCAGATTAAGTGGGATTGGGTGGGATTGTCCCTGGTGTTTTTGAAAGCCTCTTGGATACCTCTCAGGCTAAATCAGGGTTATACTAACATAGTCCAAAGTGTTCAGAATTAATCATGTGGATCAGGAGCACTAACTCCAGCTGAACATACTCAGGTTCTTCAGCTGGTGTGAGCTGGGAATGGCAAGAATAACAGAATGATATGAGGTTGGAAGGGACCTCTGGAGATCATCTGGTCCAACCCCCCTGCCAATGCAGAGTCACCCAGAGAAGGTCCACAGGAAAGTGTCCAGGTGGGTTTGAATGTCTCCAGAGATAGATACTCCACCACCACTCTGAGTAGACTCTTCCAGGGCTCTGCCACCTTCAAAGTGAAGTTCCTCCTCATGGTTAGATGGAGCTTCTTATGTGCAAGTTTGTGCCCATTTCCTCTTGTCCTGTCACTGGGCACCACTGAAAAAAGGCTGACCCCTATGTCCAACCATTTCATGCAGTTACCCTCGTGTCCCCTTTGGGGACATTTTCATGTAGGATCTTCCATCTTCTGGAATACTCCCTTCAAAANTCCCTTCAAAAAAAAAAAAAAAAGAACTTTTGACCACATGATGAGGAAAGGGAAAATGGGATTTCCTAAATTCTTAGAAAAAAAACAGTAACTGATACCAAAACAAGACAGCACTGGCGTCAGCTGCCCTGTTGTCAGTGCATCCAAGCAGGGTCCAACCAACAGAAGTGTAGTCAGTAGAGACTTTAGAATCATAGAACCATCTAGGTAGGAAGGGACTCTTTAAGATCATCCAGTCCAACCATCAACCCAACACTGACAAAACCATCACAAAACCACATACCTCAGCACCACGTCTGCCCAACTTTTAANGTCCTGTCACTGGGCACCACTGAAAAAAGGCTGACCCCTATGTCCAACCATTTCATGCAGTTACCCTCGTGTCCCCTTTGGGGACATTTTCATGTAGGATCTTCCATCTTCTGGAATACTCCCTTCAAAAAAAAAAAAAAAAAAGAACTTTTGACCACATGATGAGGAAAGGGAAAATGGGATTTCCTAAATTCTTAGAAAAAAAACAGTAACTGATACCACAACAAGACAGCACTGGCGTCAACTGCCCTGTTGTCAGTGAATCCAGGGTCCAACCAACAGAAGTGTAGTCAGTAGAGACTTTAGAATCATAGAACCATCTAGGTAGGAAGGGACTCTTTAAGATCATCCAGTCCAACCATCAACCCAACACTGACAAAACCATCACAAAACCACATCCCTCAGCACCACGTCTGCCCNCATCTAGGTAGGAAGGGACTCTTTAAGATCATCCAGTCCAACCATCAACCCAACACTGACAAAACCATCACAAAACCACATACCTCAGCACCACGTCTGCCCAACTTTTAAGTATCTCCATGGATGGTGACTCCACCACTGCCCTGGACAGTCTTTTTCAAGTCTTGATAAAACTTTTGGTGAAGAATTTTCTCCTATTATCCACCGTATTGCCTAGGTTGGAAGGGACCTTTCATCTAGTCCAACCATCTACCTAACACTGACAAAAACCATCACTTAACAGTACCACTAAGCACCATGTCTGCCTATCTCTTAAGTACCTCCAGGGATGGTGACTCCACTTCCCTGGGCAGCCTGATCCAGCGTTTGATAACCCTTTCAATGTAAAAATCGTTTCTAATATTCAGTATGAACCTCCCTGGAGCAACTTGGGGCCATTTCCTCTTGTCTTATCACCTGGTCCTTGGGAGAAAAGGCCAACACCACCCCCATCCCCTTGTAGAGAACAAGGGGGTCTCCCCTCAGCCTCCTGTTCTCCAGGCTGAACACCACCAGCTCCCTCAGTTGCTCCTCACAAGACTTGTGCTCCAGACCCCTCACCAGCTCCATTGCCCTTTTCTGGACATGCTCCAGCACCTCAATGTCTTTCCTCGCATGACAAACCCAAAGCTGGATACAGTACATGAAGTGAAGCCTCATCAGTGCAATAGGTTTTCCTTCCCCAAGATATTTCTGTTCCCTGGGAGTACTGGCATCCCTTCTCAGGACACACCACATGGACCTCTCAGAGGAGGAATGAGCCAGGAGGTGCCTGGTGCTAGCTGGACTTTCACTCTGGTTGCTGAGAGGAGGGACAAGGGCAGATGGATCCTCCAGAAACATCCTTCCGGTCTCAGATCTACCACATGGCTTTATCTATGTAGATAACACTTTGGGCAATTTAAGTTCCATCTCCAAGACATGCTTGTATCTACACCTTCACTAACCCTCCTGGAATGACACAGTGATTCAGGTTGAATCCAAGAACCTGCTTCAGGCATCCTCAGTGCACTAAGGAGAACATTTTGCATAGCCCTCCTCTCCCCTTATTGTTGTAACACCTGGGCAATGCACAGCCCAGTTCTGCCCATTACTACTTGCCCAGGGCTAGTAGGTTGGGCACAAGAGGAGGAGGAGGAAGCTGAGCTCCCTGAAGAGCCATGCTGGGTCCCTGACACTCAGCCATCATACAGATTTGGTGGACAAAGTGTGATGGTCCCTGCACAACAAGGATGACCGCAAAGCCTCCTAGGCTTCTGGTTGCAGCTCTCTCCAGGAGGGTCTAAATGTGGTTTTACCCACATGACAACCATCTCCGGATGCCCTAGATGGCCACATTTGGCCATATGCCTTTTAGACCAAAGATGGAATTCCATTCCAGCACCATCCTGGGTCAAGGTCTGCCCATAATGAACACCCCAGAAAGAAGCTAGAGGAGCATGGGTTAGGGTGTCCCTCACGTGGACACTGCCACAGCAGAAGCTGGTGGCAGTGGTGGGGCAACAACATTGGAAGCCCATCAAACACCACATCCTCAGAGCTGCAGCTCTCTTCTACTTCTGAAAGAAGATTGACACACCTGGACAACCTCCCTCTCAGCTCCAGGCAGCTTTATCATGAAACAGAAGGATTTTTAAAGCAAGGAAACCTTTTCCAAGGAACATTTTCACCCCCATGCTGCAGCACAGGACCTGTTTAAAGTGCAGTGTCAGCAATCGTGAGAAACTGCTGCTCCTTGCAGAATGGGTAAAAGGCTCCCCTCCCTCTCTCAGAGAAAAAGCTCTGAGAGAGTGTTTTGTTGAGTCTTTTTTTTTTTTTAATAAATACCATTGATTTCCTGATTTAAAGGGGTTGCACCGTGTAGTAATGTTTAACAGAGATGATGGGAAGAGAAGGGGGGGTAAATCTTGTGAGGCTGCTCAATAAAAGAAGATGAAGTGAGAGCTGGAGGAAGCTTATTTTCCGCTTCAGCACCCAGCTGAACATGCCTGGTTTGTTCAAAGGCAGTGACCCACAAGGGCTGCTGGCCATCCCAGTCCCACCAACTCAAGGTGTAGACCCCAGAGCTGCTCTTTCCCCAGAAAACGTGGTGGGGAGACATGGTCAATGTGTAAAAGCAGCTGAATTAACATCTCAGTAGGTCTCCTGAGAGCATGGCAAGGGATGGCTATGACTCTCCTCCAGGGTGGAAGATGTGGCATGGGGAGGTTTCTCTCCCCACCCATCAGGCTCCAGCATAACTCCATTATCCTCCTCCACCAATCCTGCAGTTGTTCCTGCTGGGGTCACACAACATGGAACAAACAGAGATTTGCTCAGATCTGATGGAAACAGCCAGCAGTTCAAGACAAAAAGTTCATGGAGGAAAGACCTCCTTGCGTTTTTGGCCATTCCCCACTGGGGAGAGGGCAGCAAGGGTGATGAGAAGGTGACAAGTAGCTGGAGATAACTGACAGGTGACACCTCTTCCCCTGGTATAGGGCAGCTTGAAGAGTCACATCCAACTGGGACTTGTTTTGCCATCTGCCACCTCCTGCAGAAGCTATCCAAGCAGCACCTGGGAGCACTGGATGGACCATTTCAGCTTAGAAGCATCAAGGAGAAAAGTAGAAAAAAAAAATACCTTATGAGTCCTGGAAATGAAAGCTGGACCCTCCTTTCCTTTCCTCTGCACCACGGTAACTCCCCACACATCAGGTTTTCACATTAACAACTGTAAAAATACCTCCTTAACTAAACTTAGAAACCTTTCCAAACAGAAAGTTACAGTCAGATGGTGGTTGTGAAGATCCAGCCAGTCTCTTTCTTCCTCTCCAAGAAACCTAGTTTGGGGGGAGGGGTGGGTAGGACCACAAAGAAGGGTTTGCTGCCCACCCCTAAGGTCTCCTTCTTGCAGGAGTAACAAGAGTGGCAAGTGAAGGTTTGGGGTGGATAACTCTGAAGGAGAGTTTTGTTGGAGATAACTGCTCATCAGAGGTCTACATGCAATAAATAGCTCTACTTCAACACCAGCAGCCTCCCCACTGGGCTTCTGATCCTAATACAGCCTTTGACAGCATCACCTGGGCACACACCAGCTGAGAAGCATCACAATGTGAATCCTACTTAAAAAAAACCCACCAGAATAGTACAGTTGAAAGGGAAAAAGCTAAAAGAGAGGCAAGTAATAATGGTCAAACAGTCATTGGGCACCTGGAAAACCAACTTCAACTTCTTTCAACCTCTGTCCAGTTTAATGTTCAGCTTTGAAATGAGCTTCTAGGGGGGATCCCTCACCCTGCATGGCATGGAGACAAGCTGCCCACCGAACAGGTACCAAGGTTTTAAGGATATTTGCAGTTTCTACCACCATCTGGGGCACTGAGGAGATGATGCTCCTCCATCTGTCTTCCCATAGCAGAGGTGAAAGGTCTACCCTACAGGATCATGTATCCTGGGGAGTCAAAAGGCAGTATTTCCAGGTGGGCAGACGGATGCTGCAGAAAAGGAGCGATCAATGGATGGAGGGGGAGGAGAAAATAAAAAGGAAAAAAATAAAAAGGGTTAGGAAGTCAATTGATGAAGGGATTGACTGCTTGGCGGGCAGCCAGGTCTGCATTTCTCAGGTTACTCACACTCTGCAGCTGGATCTTTTCCAGAAGGTTATTGACATTGCAAAGTGCTCTTCTAGCTCGACTGAGGGGACTGGGAGCTGGGACAAAGAAAACAAAAGGTCCCAGCCACGAGGTCCTGCATCCTCTGGGAGCTTCTTGTTTTGCAGCAGGATGGATTCTCCAAGCCCCATCCAGCCTGGCCTTGAACCCCTCCAGGGATGGGGCAGCCACAGCTCCTCTGGGCAACCTGGGCCAGTGCTTCACCACCCTCACAGTAAAGAACTTCTTCCTAATATTTCACCTAAATCTCCCCTCTTCCAATTTAAAACCATTACCCCTCATCCTGTGACTCCACTTCCTGAGCAAGAGTCCCTCCCCAGCTCTCCTGGAGCCCCCTTCAGATCCTGGAAGGCTGCTAGAAGGTCTCCCTGGAACCTTGCCTTCTCCAGGCTGAACAGGCTCTTCCAGCCTGTCTTCATAGGAGAGGTGCTCCAGCCCTCTGAGCATCTTGGTGGCCCTGCGCTGGGCCTGTTCCAACAGGTCCATGTCCTTTCTCTGTTGAGGGCTCCAGAGCTGGACACAGGACTGCTCGTGAGAACTCACCTGGACAGAGTAGAAATGCGAGTCCCTAACTCTTCCACAGGACCCCCTGTGGAAAGCCTGACCCTGTCCATCTGCTCCTGCAACACCATGGAACCCCATGGAGACCCTCCAGGACCTATAGCCCAAGTCTAAGCCCCCTGCCCTGGGCAGGAGTCGGTTGACCACAAGCCCACCATAAAAGATGACACCCTAGTGTCTACATTCATACAAATCCTCCTATAATGAGCAAATTCCAGCTGCCCTCTTGCATGGAGCCACCATAAATATCAGCTTCAGTTTCTACGAAGCAAGTGAAACCCTTCCCAAATGCCCCTTTCCCATATTTCCCTGGCATTTTCCCCGCTGCTGAGATGGTGCAACTAGACAGGAATCTCGATTTGGACTGGTTTTGTCTCCCAGGTCTCCTGTGCAGCACTGAACGAGTTGCTAGGGCATCAAAGCAAACATAGTGTGACAGACACCTCCCCAAACAGACAGCACTACCATGATTTGCCATTTTATATGTCATTATTGTTTTACTCCTCTACAAACTTGCCAGCTCATGCAATCGTATTTTATACCCCCCATAAACTGGTGTTAATGATTAAGGAAGAGAGAATTGTCTCCTCATATCCATCTAGGCAGGCTTTTATGGACCAATTGTACAAACAGAATCAGTTGATGAGGTGCTGAGGGGTACGCTGATGGACAACTTGTACAAATAGGAGGGATCAGGCCACAGCAGAATCGAAACCTTCCCAGAAAGCACTTATCTGAGGCACAAGATATTCAAGGCCAGGCTGGATGGGACTTTGAGCAACCTAGTTTAGTGGGAGGTGTCCCTGCCCAGGGCAGGGGGGTTGGAATTCACTTATCTTTAAGGTCCCTTCCAACCTGAACCACTCCATGATTCTATAACTTGGCCCATGCCATCAGCACCTCCTGGTGACTTTGGCCCACTTTCACCACTCACTCCTCTGGGGCACCAGAGGATGCTCCCACCAAAGCTCCCATGGATGCAGCTAAACCCATTTTGGATGTTTCTCTCTGTTCCTCACTGCTGTATCTGTGCACCCTCAAGACCCAGGGGAAGGAGAATTTATGGATGAACCAGAGGCACCAGCTCATCAGCCATGGCAAGAGCATCCAGTCTCCAAGCTGGAGCCCTCAGTAGCCAACCAAGGGGGTCTGTGGAAGGGTTTGAACCCAAGTCTCTTAATTTTTACATTAATTTCTTTATTGCCTTTTTTTTCCCCCAGAGGTGAAGCCTCTGATGAACATGTCACCCACTGTTCACCACCTGCACCACCTCTGGGGCTCTGAAGTGAACTGGAGACATCCCTCATCCCAGTTCTGCAGCTACACTCAGCTGTCCTTTTTCCGCTTGCCTCTGATGAGCTTTCCCAGTTACGAAATGGTCCCCCCAGGGAAGTCCTTTTCCAAAGCACAGACCTGAAATGTCCCCAAACTTTGTCAGGGAGCCAGAAGAAAAGACAGTGGTTGCAGGTCTGCTTCCCACCATGGCTACAAAGCCTTGGGTGGTGACAGGGTGACCTTTCCTACAGGCAAGGGGACATCATGCTTTCATTACTGCCTGGGGCAGGGGTCTCCATAGGCAGACAAGGGAACTGGAGATGTCCTGCTGAATTTATCCTCTTTCCATTGTCCATTTCTGGGAATAAGCATGGTGGGAGGAACAAATCTGGCAGGGAGGCAGTATCTGGGACAGGAGGATCTGAGAACAGCTGAAACATGGGGACAAGCCATGCTTGGGAAAACCAGGTGGGAAAAGTAGACAAGCTTTCCTGCACATAAACCCTCTTTCAACTGAGATTCCAAGTACACCTGCAT
The DNA here is from genome assembly GCA_013400375.1 of Thinocorus orbignyianus. Lineage (NCBI taxonomy): Eukaryota > Metazoa > Chordata > Aves > Ciconiiformes > Thinocoridae > Thinocorus > Thinocorus orbignyianus. Next base: position 368,288 of record VXBW01004825.1, read on the forward strand.
TTAAGACCAGGGAGAGTGGACAGAGCTGCTCCAAGGAGAAACCCCCTGAGTGGCTGCTGTTCAAACAGCCACTGGAGAAGAATCACAGAATCACCTAGGTTGGAAGGGACCTTTTGAGATCATCTAGTCCAACCAATGGNGAACAACCCCAGCTCCCTCAGCCTCTCCTCATAAGACTTGTGCTCCAGACCCCTCACCAGCTTTGTTGCCCTTCTCTGGACCTGCTCCAGCACCTCAATGTCTTTCTTGTGGTAGGGGGCCCAAAACTGGACACAGTACTCGAGGTGAGGTCTCACCAGTGCCGAGTACAGGGGGACGATCACCTCTCGGGGAATCGTTCGCCTGGTGGCTGATTTTTCTCCTCTCCTCAGAAGAGAGGCACTTTCTTGTAATTCAAGCAGAAATTACATTATTTTGGGCCTACAATGGACAGGAGCCAAATAAAATTGTTAATCACCACTGTTGGCCATGAGACATCATTTTGGTGGCTACAAGGGGAAGTGGGAATGGGTGTAATGATACTGAAGGACCTCAGTCACCACAATCACTGGTGCTACTGAGGCAGGAAAACCTGTGTGGTGTGACTCACTGCTGAGTTAGGAAAGAAGCAGACCCACAACTCGGAGCCACATGTCCATAGCTTGCACCTGAGAGGTCACACTGCAATGCTACAACCCTTCACAGACCCAGTTTGGCCCATCTCTAGGAAATCAGAATCCAGCTCCCAAGTACGTAACTTCTTGGCTTGAAATGATCCGATCTCCCCATCCCGATGTGGCCCCAGTCCAACCTTTTCCATGGTTTCTCCCATAACCTGCTGAAATATTCATTTTGTCTGGAGTTATAACCAGTCCCCAGGGTGGGATGGGGTGGTCTGCTATGTTGTTGTTATAGCTTTGATCCAAGGCTTGCTTTCAGCACTTGCTATTTTACCAGCATCCCCCTTGCACAAGCCAACTGAACCAGATTAGGAGTAAAACACAGCTCCTTATTCCACCAGTGGGAAGTCTACTGAGGCCAGATTCTGCTCAGACCTCCTGGGTGCAAAGGAGGTGACAGGAACCCGCTTCCTCCCAGAAAGCCTCAAGAAAACCCCCAAACTCAGCATGTGCTACACACAAGAGCACTTCTTCACAACCTCCCCCTGCCACCAAGACCAGCTGATGCCCCTGGACCACCTCCCATCATGGGAAACACAAAGCCACCCCCCCCCAAAAAAAATAATAATCAGATTTCAAGCAGGTTTGGGGCACTTCTGAGCCAGCGGCCAGGGGTTTGCTTGTGCAATCTGCAGCCCTGGAGGCAGTCACCTCCTCATCCTCCCCATCTTCCCCATCACTCCCAGCCCACTCTCACAGCTTTCATTTAACTGCAACCCGAGAACAAGGAGAGCTGGAAAAAAAACCCTCAACAGAGCATAGAAAACCTGATAGATGGACAGCTATTCTTACCTGGGCAAAGCTGCCAGGTGTTGGCTTCTCCCCGTAGGTGAGAGGGTCCGATGATCCCAGAAACAGGAATCCTTGTGGTCCGGGCTGCAGTGAAACTCCTCGCACACATTTGGAAGAAGTTATGAGGCAGGAGGAGGGGCTGCTCCGGGCATCCCCCCCTCTCCGGCTTCCAACTCCTTCTCCACGGGGCCGGCAGCTGGGATAGGGATGCCACCCCGCATGCTTTCGGCAGGAATGCAGGAGTGAAGAGGAGGGGAGGAAAAACAGGGGGAAAAAAACACGTTAAAAACCCCTTTACCTCGTGGGCACAACATAATAATAAAATAACTGGGATGCTTGCAAAGAAAGGGGCCGGCTTAGGGAAAGGGTTGGGAGACGGAGAAAAAGTCTCCCTCTCCAGCTGGTGAAAGGGTCCAGGCTGGTTATCAGCCCCTGGAGAGGATAAGAAACACCAGAAGTGGGGTGCAAAATGAATTTATGGCTCAGATACAGGGGTCTGACACCGCTGTGTGGGTGCTGGAAGGGTATGGAGAGGGATGAGCTGAGACATCTCAATTTTTTCCTCATAAAATTTATCTTATTTTTCAAGAAGAGAGAGCTTCCTAAGACATGGTCACTTAGATGGAGGACATCAGTGCTTCTATTAACAGGCAGCAAGAAACTGAGGCACAGGGAAGGGAATGAAGATGGCTTTGGTGTCCAGTCTTTGACCTCCAACATCTGGGAAATGGTCCTAAAAGGGACACAAGAGCTGCACCTCCTGACACAGGAATGGTGGGATGACCACAAAGCTTTGGGTGAACTGGGCAGACTCTCAATGGCCAATGGAGGATGAGGTCTCTGGAGTCACAGGAGCACATCTGACATCTCACCCTCAGTGGAGCAGAGGGATCCCCAGCTCCAACCACCTCTTGACCCCATCAAAGCCAAAGGAGCTGCACCCTCCAGCAGCCCAGCAGCAGGGTGAACCCCCCACCTCAGAGCTCACACCACACAAACAGAAGAGATTTCAGCTTAGAAGATACTCAGGGGGGAAGAACCAGGGACCCTACATCCCAAACTGCCAAGTAGGGGATCACCTGGGTCTCCTCCAAATACCCATGGTTGTCTTGCAGTGCCTGGGGTCCGGGGTACTCCAGACCTGATGAAGAGCAGGTCTCACTGTGGTAGGTCCAAGCCATCCCTGCAGCTAGAGATCCTCTGGCCAAGAGATAAAAGGGCCAAAAAGGTCAAAGACCAGGAAGAGTGAAAGACAGGAGGCCCCAGGGTGAAGAGAAACACACCGGTTTAAGATGCAAAGTGCAAGGGAATCCCATCCCTGGAGGTCCAGTTGAAGCAAAAACGGACATAGGAGCAAAGACAAAGTGTCAGGGCTCCACATTTTATTGCTGCTTTTGGGACCACCACAGTCCCATTAATAAACAAGAGTAGTTTCAAACAGCTGCTAAAAGATATTAAAATTATTAATCAATCCCTATTTCCAGGTGTTTAGGCACAGATTTAGAAGAAAGGGTAAGTACAGCTTAGCTCTTCCAACTCTCCACAGCAGCTCAAGCCCCCAGGGAAAACACTTTGCATGAGGTTTCCCCACTCCAGCAGAACATCCCAAGAATTAACTGCTTAGTGTCCATATATAATCACGATTTCCCCTCCCATGCTCAGACCATTCCTGCCCGAAAACATCACCCAAAGCTCTCAGGATTTGCCTGCAGAGCCCAGACTTGAGAGGAGCCCTCCATAAGGCTCAGGCTTAACAATTGAATCTAATTGAGCCACATAAAACTCCTAAATCCCTGAATGCCTCGTTATCGGGCTGAATAGGCTTAATTGCAATTGTATCTCCATTCAGCAATTAAAACCTATTCACAACCCCCAGAGTGGGGCAATCAGGAGATGTTTTGTGCCATGCAGCTCAAAATGCATTTCCAGCAGGATCAGGGCTCTGATTGACATTTGGAGGTGCCCAAAGTGGTGTCAAGCAGCCGAGTTGTGGTTTTAATCCAGGTCCGTGGGGGTTTCTCCTGGACATACCTGTCTTCCCTGATGTTCAGTAGAAATGCAAGGAGCAACTCAATGGGCTCTCCTGCCCTTCCTTGTCTCCAGGATCACTAATGATCATAGAATGGTTACAGTTGGAAGGAATTTTAAAGATCATCCAGTTTCAACCCCCCTGCCATGGGCAGGNATTTGACCTGTTCTTACAGGTCCATGTCCTTTCTATGCTTAGGACTCCAGAGCTGGACACAGGACTCCAGGTGGGGTCTCACAAGCACAGAGTAGAGGGGGAGAATCTCCTCCTGTGACCTGCTTATAAGGCAGTTTGCAGCATGACAGAGGTCAGTCTCATCTACAGCCTGCACCAAGAGCCGTGGTGTCAATGAGGTTGGTTGTCCTGTGTCTCCAGACATCACGGTTGACTTCTCAGTTGTCTAGTAAAGAGTTAACACAGTGCAAAGTTGTGTTGCACCATTCACAGCAGATTCCTCTTCAACATGCAATTTATTCTCTCAAAATCATGCAAATATGAACATTCTGCAACAGAGATATCCCCACACCACTTTGATTTGGTAGACCTTGTTCCTTCAGGCAGCTAGAGATCTCTCGGCCTTAATAACCCATGAGGCTGCTGTGACAGCAGGGATCAAGGAGGAGGGCAATTAAGTGGTGGGCAAAACTCCATTTTCTGAATTCATACTGAATTACAACACCCCAAAATAGTCCTAGTTAAGTGCTTTGGATACATGAATCTGCACTTAACGCAGGAGCAGATCCATAACACCCACACACCTTTCTTCAAAGAGTGTCTTGGGGATTGTATCTGTAACATGGTTTGTGTTCAAGAAGCTCTCAAACTCATACCACCTGATTGATCTATGTGCTATGTAGAGGTTCTGAAGTGGCAGAGTTCATAACACCAGCACAACACTGCACCAGGACAAGGGACCTTTAAGATTCTCAAGCTTAATGTGCTTGGCGTTATCTCAGGTACCTTTGCAGGCACCTGCATTGCATCCACATTCAGGTTTCTCATAAAGGGAACCACCTTGAGCAATGAGAAGAAACCAAGGGTATCCATCATATAATTGTCTGGGTTGGAAGGGACCTTTAAGATCATCTAGCCCAATCATCAACCTAACTCTGATGAAAAAACATCACTAAACCATCTCTAAGCACCATGCCAACTCATCTTTTGAATACCTCCAGGTATGGTACCTCAACCATATCCATGGACAGCCCATTCCAAGGCTTAACAACCCTTGCAGTGTACAAATTTTTCCTAATATCCCATCTGAACCTCCCCTGGTGCAACTTGAGGCCATTTCCTCTTGTCCCATCACCTGTGACTTGGGAGAAGAGACCAACCAACCCCCCTCAGCTACACCCTCCTTTCAGGGAGTTGTAGAGAGGGAGAAGGTCTCCCTTCAGTTTCCTTTTCTCCATGCTGAACAACCCTAGGCCCCTCAGCCTCTTGTCATAAGACTTATTCTCCAGACCCCTCACTCAGTGTTGAGAGGAGGCACATTTAGCCCATAACCTGTTCATGTGATGGCTCAACTTTCCCCAAAGAACTGGTTCCAATCCACATGGTGGTTTCACGTTAGGTTGTTGAACAGTAGATGGGAGGGATGTGAACACCTGGAGCTGAGTGGCACCATATGTTGTTACCGAACTCCTCCAGCCAAACAGCCTCCGTCAAAGGGACAGGGTAGGGGTGAAGAATGAAATTGGTTCTTTAATTGTCAAAAATAAAATAAGTGGTGGTGGGGAGAAATACCAAGCCCAGGCCAAATGCAAATCATAAAAGTAAACTGCGTTGAAGCTTATTTGGTAGCTTTCCAAGAGAGGCTTCTCAGCTATTCAAGCAATCAGCAATATTTTAAAGCAATCAAGCGAGAGGAAGGGAAGGCAAACAAAGAGGATCATTCATGTGCAATCGTCACTTGCTTTAGCGCCAACCATTTCTGGAGTGGAAAGACTTTCCATTTTCTAAAGTTCAGGCTTAATATTTAGCAAAATGTCTCAGCACCCACATGTAATTCATCAGATAAAAGCAGGGAAAGTTTCAGCAAGGTTTTTCTCATCCCTGACCACCTCTTGCCTTGAAAAGCCTGCAGAAAGGAAACCAGCCCTGGTTTCTCATGCCCTTGCTCTTCATTAGCCTGAGGCCTAGGAAAAAGCCATGGGGCCACTGCAGGCACAACCCCATGGGGCTTAGAGCCTGGACATGGTCCTTGGAGACAAACTAGATCTTGGGGGAAAACACTACATGAGGTCTCATTCAGACCAGTTGTGCCTTGAGGATTTACAGTTCCCAGGATGGTTCTTACCACTCCCACTTCAAGAGATATGCTCTCATTTGATAAACCTCGTGCCAAAAATCACCAGAGTAGCTTTTCCTCTTGACCAAAGTTAATGTCCCAGTTGTTTTCCATGCCGAGCTTTCCCATTTTGCCACTACTCTTCTCAGATCTGCCCTACCCATTCTGCTTTTTTGCCACTTCGCTCTTCTTGAGTGAAGGTCCTTAACAGCTTTATTTCCTTGGCCTCTACCTCCCCTTCTTTAACTGCCTTTCCCCAGCTTTCTAGGGCACCATGACATCTCCATCCAAATACATAGTCCTCCAGAAAGGCTCACCATAGTTAAACCTGATCCCATGTCCATTGAACTCACCAGAAACAGTCCCCCAGGACAAGGACACTGAAGGCATGTCACAGCTCCAAAAGAGGAGCAAACCAGCTGCAAACATTGGGACTCATCTCCACTAACTTCACCTGGTTTAGAGTCCTGCATGTTGAGCTTGATGCAAATGAAAGCATATAAGGACACCTGAGATACCTTCAACTCTAAGACATCATGATCAATTCTTTCATGGTTCTTCGTACCTCTGTACAAAGAGAACTGTTACAAATCACCTGGGCAGAAATAAACCATTTTCTTACTTCATCCTCACCTCCACTCCTAGGAGGGCCAACAAAAAAATATGTAACAGAGAGACATAAAAATGGAGAAAAAGCTGACCTTGCAGACAACAAGCCTGTTCCTTTGCGGATGAAGACTTCATGGATCACCTCCAAAGTTGCTCTGAGACACGAGGTGACCCAGGACCCCTGAAAAAGAGACACTAAATACCCCACAGATACTTAATGCCTTCAAAAAAGGTTAGTTGGAAGACTATAGCCCTTTTATAGTGACCACGACCAGGGCAGCTGCATCTCATCTTCCACCAGCACCTGGGAGAGCTGTTAACTTGAATTGCCCCCAGCTGATTTTAACTAGTCCTGATTGTTCCCAGTCTCTCAGAGGAGCTATTAGATAAGTAAATTTTAACCCTTTCCAATCAAAACCAGCGGGTCTGCAAAAAATATGTTATTTAAGCTTACCAGAAGTGATAATCTCACCAGGCAGATAACGCACCCAGCAGTGGCAAATGCCTACAACTGAGCAGATGAGGATGTTGAAGATGGAACCATCTAGGTTGGAAGGGTACCTTTAAGATCATCAAGTCCAGCCTTCAATCTAACACTGCCAAAATTACCACTAAACCATGTCCCTCAACACCACATCTACTTGTCTTTAAATACCTCCAGGGATGGTGATGGGACACAGCTCTACAGATCTTTGACAAATTATGGTTGTGGTGGCTTTCCTGAACTCATGCACTTCTGGAAATGACCCAAGTGTTGACACTAGAGTGTGCACCAAGGCTGAAAAAAGCATATAAGAAGCCTGGGGAGGTGCCTGACCTCACTGTGTCAATACAGTGACCTCACCAGGAGAT
>VXBW01004838.1:0-22984 GCA_013400375.1 Thinocorus orbignyianus
CTAACAATTCTAGGATTCTATGACTCAAAACAAGGGGTGCTGTGGTCACCTCCACCATAAAGCTTCATCTTCCAGAGTGACCAGGAGTTCCCATTGACAAGAGCTGGGGAAAGTGTTGGGCATTCCTGAAAATGTCTCCATTGATCTGTCAGTGCTTCTGTGTGTAAAACAGTAACATCTTACTGCCTTGGAAACTGCAAAGTTCAGATATCACAGAAAAAGAGAAGAGGTACAGTGACTGTAGTGACCACTTGTTCTCTGTGATAGTGTGCTCTACCACCAACCTGACCTTTATCTCCTGTAACCCTGACCAAGTAACAACTACATGTGGTGGTCATAATGGGTACACGTAGTTGTGATGGCTGCATTTGGCTCCATGTGCTTTTAGGGAGACAGATAACAACACAATAGGGAAGGACTAACTTCAGCAATACGCTCACCTCACCACAGTATGGGTACTGTGGTCAATATGCAAACATGACTATAAGTCAATCATCTTACCCCCATAAATACTGTACAGCCCAAGAGCTCTTTGAACTCTCCTGCACAGCAGCCGGCTGCATGTCAAGGTTATTCCTTGAAGTTAAGAGATTCCTTGCCACAATGGATTCTTTTTTTTTTATAGCATGCTAAACTTTGAAATCTTAGCTAAGTGATATAAAGGATTGACTGTGCATATATAATCCTTTAGATATAAACCGTGGACAGAGTCTGGGACTAGGAGTGGATCCATCCAGTTTCTGAGGAGTTCAGAAGGAAAGGGGATCCTTTCTGAACCTTGACTCAACAGGAGGGTCTCACTGACAGTTCTGTCTGATCCTGTCCACCATGCAGTAAATAACTTCCCATCAAATCTTGTTAAAACAGTCACGTTTGCTATCAAACTTTGTTAAAGTCCTGTTTTATGTCAATAAGTATATCACTGTTTCTCTATATGAGTGAAGTGCATCAGTCCAACCACAACATTCTCACAACTACTTCGTTAATGATAGCAGTGCAAAACTGCCTCAAACATGCAAAGGTCTTGTACCATTGTTCAAATCTTGAAGCACTGGAATGACTTGTGTTAAATTTATGTCCAAGTTAAATTCACCAACTTATACCAGGGGCAAACTTAGCCACCAGCATTAACTAAACTCTGGTCACAAATGAGGTCGATTTTTTCAGCTTCAGTTTCTTACAGAACAAAGGAAGTGGAGTGTCCTGTGAACTAATGTATAGCAGGATCACAGAAAACTATATCCACAAAGGCATCATGGACACATGATCACCTGTGCAACAGCTACCTTTACTGACAGCAGCATCTTGCTACAGCTTCCATTTTTAGAAACTCGGTCTCCAGAAAGAGCACTGCATGCAGTAAGGCAGTCAGATCGAAACAGAAGAGGAAGGAGCGTATGCACTGCGGTGTCTATAAGACAATATGGGTTCTGTGTCACAGAAACATACGCTTGTATTGTCTGGATTGTGTCTATCTTGCTTTTCACTGGCACTAAATTCATCAATGTGAACGTATAAAGTTGAGAGCCCTCAACAGTGGCACTAATATTTTTTTTTTAAGTGATGTTAAATCCTAGATAAGATTTTGCAAATTGCTTCTTGGATCACTTTGCTGGTACCAAACAAACTGAATGATTCAAAACAATGGTACTAATCAAATTCTGAGAAGCCAAGTGATCCCCTGCTCTTGCTTGATAACTGGGAAATAGTGTGAGAGATGGCAGGAGGCTGCAAGGTTAAAGTTAAAGAGGTTCAAGAGGAAATTGCAGCCAGTGGTGCTTTATGTTGCTACATTGTGCTAGGAAAGCAAGCCAGCAGATTTACCATCCTGGAAAAGGAGTTGGAATCTGTGAAAGTTTCCAGTGCACAACTTCCAGAAAGCAACTGCTTGGATGCAATATGTAAGAACACAGCTATATTTTGCAAATGTTTTAACATACTCAAATCTATTGGATATATACTCAGACATTGCAGTGCTAAAACTCAACTGCATAATTTCTAATAACTTTGACTTCAGAATCCTGAGCATAGCAGTAAGTAGCTCTAGAAAATATCACCAGCGCTATATCCCCTATCAGTGAACAGCATGAAATGACTGTTTCAAGACGTAACTTCAGATACTTCTAGGTGTGGGGTTTTTTTTTTGCAAACAGATAGACAAACATACACTGAATACAGGCCTCATTCAATTTTCCAATACAGCTGCACACAGACTTCATAATGCATCTGATTGCAGCAGGTTTACGTCTGTGTTCATTCGGTCTGTGGTATCACTCAGTGTGACCTAGCATAGGACACTGGGTATGAAACAACACTAGAAAGTAGAAGAGAAAGAAAAATGGCTCTTTTAAACACTAGGCACCATTCCATTCCATCTAGAAGGGCACTTTAAATCAGTATTTCCTAACTATGATAGTAATTGAAATTTAACAGGGCAAGTATTACATAGTGAACACCGCTAAGTATGTTTTATATAAAGATTAGATCTAATAAGACACTTGTCATATATTCCCCAATTGCCAAATGATTTTTAAAAACAGATTTATTGAGGGTGACCAGCTGTATAAAAGCCTGTATGACCTGTAACACTGTAGTTAAAGAAACATTATCAGCTTCAAAAAACAGTGAAATTACTTTATCTATTATGGTTACAAATGGTGACTATCTCTGTTACAACTGAACTACACCAGCAAAGGGAAAACCATTTCCTGTATTTTTTAAAGAAAGCTTCATTGTTCATTCCACAGCAGTTTGTGTCTGGTTGGGTTCAGAGTTTCTCTTTTGATTAGTTGTCTCAGGCAGCAGCTAACTGGGGTTGCTATGCTCATATCCATTTACTTCCTCTTGGCAAAAGACTCTTACAATCATCACTGGGGATGCAGAATAAAGCTTTTATATTTTAAAATTACATAGTTTAAAATAACTCATTTGGGGCTTCTATTTTTAAGGATGTTCTGTTAGTCAAAGACTTAAAAATTGGCAGTGATGCTAAAGTCTATGCTCAGGCTGAGACTACATACATACATATATGTAAAAATACATGCATGTATATACATACACCAAAATTAATACACATAATCAAGTTATGAAATTGAAATTCATACTTGGATTTTTAAGATACTGTCCTGAGTGGCAGTGGGACTGTCATTTGGCCAAGTAACTAAGAAAAGGTGCAGTTGTGAAGTTGGGCTCTGAGTTGATTTGGTTTCTCCAGGCTTTCTACCTGCTGTTCGAAATTAGTACAGTAGGCCAATTGCAGGCCCTTAATGCAATGTTCTGGCCAGTGCAAGAATCCAAGTGATGTTTTTAAAAACATGGGTTTTAATACTCTGGTATACAGCTGTCTCTAATTTCATTTTTAGGCTTGTCTCTAATAATATTTTTTTCATTAATGAAAATCCATGCTCATGTTTTAGAGCTTTCAAAGAAAGAGTCACCAGAGTTGATCACAAATGTACACTGCCAACATGATACCATTATCACCTCTTCTTAAATTAATATCAGGTAGTTTACTCCATCTGAAGCATATATCCTGAGCAATCAGTTTAATGGGCTATGCAGGTGCACTGCCAAAATCAAGACAGATAGAGCAAGACAGCCAGAAGGTTACCTTATGTCCTTCCTAATGCCTCATTTTAAGTTACCTTTAATTCTGTAAATCCAGCTTTTCCATATTTGAAGCTCCTCACATCAAGATTTATATCACCTACCCTCTATTCTCCTTCATTTAAACTTCCTGCTTCAGCTGACTAATAAATATGCCACCTTCTACAATTCCAGTAAAGGAAGTTCTCTATGGGCTGCTGTCATGACGTTGTAGTTGACATATAAATGCTCCAAGGAAACCATGCATTCACAGATGGCTTTCAACTCATTACAGCAACCAGCTAACTATAAGCGTGTAAAGACTCAAGCTGGAGAGAAGCATTCTGTTTGCACTGGGAATATGCAGGAAAACTCATATACTATTTAAGGAGATACTGTGCAGTTCCTGTTTGCTACAGCTGCAAAGCCACATGAGCATAATTATTTCAGTGAAGTCTATTCTGCTGACTAGCTTGATACACAAAGACAGTGTAGCTGTTAGAAATAAGGTCCAGATCCATAAACATATCTATAAGCTTCAAGTGTCTAAAAGCTGCAAAATGCATCCTACAAGTCAGGAGATCTCTTTCCACCTCCACCACAAACTCTTAGCATGATCTTCGTCACATTACTTTAGCTTCATCCTTTAACCTCATCTACCTGGGAAAGGAGGAAAGTATTATCTACAGCAATGGCTTGGGGAGTTTGGTATTAATTTGTGCTTATTAATTGCTTGGAGAGCTGAGGAAGAAAGGGAAATGTAAAAGCAAAGTCTTTTATTAAAGGAAGTTGGAAGACAAAAAGTGGGACAACTTTGGTAATCCTGAAGGAAAGCTCCCAACTGGGGAAGAGTGCACAGAGGGAGGCACTGATTGCAGGAGGGAGCATTGTGGCAGAGTTGCCATCAGGGTTGCAACCAGGCAGCCTCCTTCCTTCATTCCTGCTTTCTGCACACTGCCCCCACTCTTTGTTTCTTATGTTCTCCTCAAATTTATTTCATTTCACATTTTGTGTACTCCTTCCAACCTCTGTAATTGTTTTCTCCTCAAACAAGATCAGAGCTGGCATTTTGCTCCTGCTGCAGCTTACTGCAAGCTCCAGGCTCAATCCTGCCAGGTGCTGAGCTCCCCATGAAATACCCCACAGCCAGAGAACTCAGAAAGAACCAACTGAGGGTTCTCAGAGCTTTGCAGAAAGGCAGGATTAGACAAAAAAAAAAAAAAANCAAACAAATCTCTACTAACATTTCTTGACAATGTAAGTTAGCTGATACTGCCTTACTTGCTGTACAGTTACCCTGATTTTACACCACCAACCAACAACAGACTTAGAGAACTAGACAAGTTACAAGTCACCCAGAACAATCCCCAGTACGTCACAATACAGGAAAATCCTTCAGTGCTCCATGTTATCAGAGGAGTGACAAATGAAACATCCAGAAATACAATCTAATTGGTAGAGGATGTAGATATCTCATCTCTGGAATACAGAATATATAATCTCTAGAATGATAAGACAGCAGCAAAATTTTATTTTTTCTACTTAAAATTTGACTCATAACTTCATCCCACCAAAAATACACACATATTTCTGAAAGAGTTGATAGGCATTAAGCAACTGGTCACACACAGTATTAGCAACCAAGACCTTTCTCACGGAGCTAGCTGTCCAGAAATTTTCAAATGTTTTTCATGGCCAATTCCAGATGTTCAACCTCTGGGTTTTGTTGCTATACTAATAAGTAAGTAACTGTGTTACCCATTTAAATGATCCTTTTTGCTGTGACCTATCAAGTCTTCTGACTGATAGAAGTACTTTGCAGGGTCTGTAACCCCTGTTTTGCAACAAGCAAAATGTGTGGACAGTGACGCAAGATGTATGTTTAGGAGAAACTCTGAAACATTCGGCTTGTACAAATTCATATTTCTAGCTTATCTGTCCCCAAACAGCTCACAGACAGTGCATGGGTCTATATTAATACATACCATAATACACTTTATTCTGGATGACTGGTAATGGGATTATTGCTCATATACCAAAAGCAAGACAGACAAAATTGTATCAGTTTATTCCTAAGGAACAGAGTGATTGTTAGAGCCCAATATGTTTATCGTCACGAGGCTGAGCCAGTGGGGTTAGCTCTATGCAGTTCCTGGAAATCAGAGAATGGGATTGTGTCACAGGATTCACAATCAGCGTTTGATAGAGCAACTGTCTATAAGAAAGGACACCCAATCTGAAAAGTGATTCTCTTTGGAGCAGTACCTGTAATTCCTGTAATCAACAGGAATGTTTCCAGACCTTGTAACTAACAAAGTAGCAAATATTAGGTGGTTTAAAGACATGTGAACTATAGCTCCTGAATGCTCCTTTTCCTCCCTGCTTGCTACTTAGTCTGAAAATGGAAATTTGGTTTCCTTGTTCCTCAGCACAGGTGGATCTGAGTGAGCCAGCTGAAGAGGTCATTTCCTCCCTGTGGGATACAGTCCCCCAAAGGGTTTTACCCTAGTTAATCCAACCCTGAAAAATATCTATTTGCTACTCATCCTGACAATGCCAGCCATCCCTAACATGTTGTACAGGGACCGAGGGCTGAACGGTTACTGAAGTTAGATTCCTCTCTGGCTGCAAGCATCTGATCCAAAGTCTTCTGCAGTCAAAGGAGAGACTCTTGTGATATTTAATGGGGTTTGGATCAGACTTTAAGGACAGTGCTAACTGGCAGTAACGGGGATGATGGGCTGGCCCATAACTGTTTCCATGGAAAATGAGAGTCCTTCTTTAAGGCTGGCAAGCATCAATATGAGAAGACACACCACTAAGATGTATTTCCCCAGTTTGAACTTTACTTTAAAAAAGAGTATTTCTATTTGCAAATCCACACAAATTACAGTAGCAACAGTGGAGACTTCATTAGCAAACAACAACAAAACAAAGATATCACCAGAAGGAAAGCTAAGAACCACCACAAGGATAGAGCACCCTCCCATTTCAATACCGTACCACAGAAGAACATCTGTCAAACAGTATTGCAGTCTGAAGTAATCAGTACAACTAATTATCACTAATTGTAATATAGTTTCTGTCTTGCTGCTAATACATTTAGACTTGCTAATCAAATCAAACTATTCCACTTCGCCGTGCTGCTTTCAAATAAACATTTCTGCAAGGATAAAAAATGAAGCTTTGTTCTGTCTGGAGAGGCCAGTGGCTTTTTTTCATTTATTTCACACTGCTACAGAAGTAGTAGAAAATGTCATCGGGAAGACTATGTGGCACCCTGAATGTTTCCATCAAGAGCAGGTAAGCAGATGTGTGCACATTACTGCACTGCTTCTCAACCTAACACAGACACCGCTGCCATTGCCCACAAAGAAGGGGAACAGCTCAGATCATCCCCAGCAGAAGCAGAGGTGAACAGCATCTTTAGAGAAGTGTTGAAGGCCAGGCTGGATGGGGTTTTGAGCAACCTGCTCTAGCAGGAGGTGTCCCTGCCCATGGCAGGGGGGTTGGAACTTGATGATCTTTAAGGTCCCTTCCAACCTTAACCATTCTATAATTCTATGATCCACTCTGCTAAGGAGCTATTAAGAAACTTCTCATTTCAGTGGTAGAAGGCACTAATTGAAAGGCAGGCAGTGTTGTGGGTAAACTGATAAAATAGACACAGAAACCCTGGATTCAGTTTCCACCTCTGCTGCAAACTTTCCAGCTGCCTTGCTAAATACCTCTGTGCCTCAGCTGCCTGTCTGTGGAAGTCGGATTACAGTATGTCTTTGTCTAAACTGAAAGCTCTTCAGGTAGAAAATGTTCTCTACTGCATTTGTGTGCCTGGGTTAACACAAAGAGACCCCCTAACAGGTTTACATAAGCTCTTTTAATAAAAATAATTAAAACATGGTTTTCAGAAACGGTATTACATTTGCAAACATAGGATTTTCCTTGACTCTGAAAATTACTAATGAAATTTCTTCCTTTAAAAATCTATACATGTTTAATAGGTGGCCATCCTACTGGGATGTGTACTAGAGATCTGCACATTCTGGAAAGGACTTTGAGGCAGGTAAAAAAGCAGTTCCAGAGTACTCATGCTACTGAACTGAAGTGAACTCTACTATTCCACCCACAGTCCTGCACAACGCATGGCCCAGATTGCAACAGCCACACACTTAACGCTGAAGTAAAGTTGGAGCTTATTCCACAAAGTACTGATACAGCCTTTGGACATCTTTAAAGTTCCTGAAAGATCAGACTCTTATACCCTTCTGTTTTTTCAGAGGACTTTCAATCTAAATCCAACAAATTCCATACCTGTAGCCAATAGCTTTCTGAGGGAAAACCAACAGCCAACTTCTTGCATTGTGTCACAAGAGAAACACGTCCTCAAAACGCTGTCATCAGTAAACGTGCAGTCACTTAGCTCCTGCTTCAAAACATTAGATGCTATTTTCACAAATGCAGATAAGACCTTAATTGTAACAGCGGAATTGTATCTGAATATTTAGCAGCGCCTTAAAAAGCAATAACCAATTTAACTTGCAGCTACCATTAGTTGCCAATTTAGCACAAACATTTGACATTCCTAACAAAGAAAAAGGAAAACAACTAAATATTTTATACTAAAGAGTGCCTCAGATTTTAATTAATTTTTAGTCTTTGAACTTTGCAAACACATACTTGTAACAGAGTTTACAAAGGCCATTTAAAATTGTGATGTTGATCTAGAAATCAATGTGCTTTCACAAAAGGCAACTCATTAGGGGTAAACATTCATAACTGCTAAGTTACCCACATACAAGAAGCAGCACCTGGAGGCCTCTGAAGTGAACAATAATCAGGGGATTTAAAATTGTGACAAGATGATCAAAATTAGACTGAATAGAGGCATAAAAAAATCTGACCTGCTTAAGAAGACTTTAGTATTCCTAATCATCACAGCCTGTATCTGTTCTCCCCTACATTCATTTAAAACAATTGTTTTGGAATATGAAATCTCTAAGGAAGCCTGACTGTGCTGCAAGAGGCACTGGTACTCCACTAAATACAAGTTATGCACACCACAGAGCAGGAATTTCCTGGCAAGCTGTAGTCCAGTTCTCTAAGGTGCTTCCGAAGAGGTACTACACATCCTCACCTCCCTGCAGCTCAGCAGGATTGTGAGGCACACATGCTCTTTCTGATATTTGACATGAGCAAGATAACACCTGGGGCAGTTGCCAGATGTGACTATGGCTATCCTGCACTTTGGAGTGCCTAAATTCCAACACACAGCCTAAGCATCCATTTGAAGAGATGCAGGGTATATCTAAACAGCTTTCCAAACAGCAACCTTAGTATCAGTTTGAGTGTATAGCTCAACTATACACCACCAACTGTACTTATCTGCTGATTCCAGCTAGGAAGCGAAAGAGTCAATTTCTTGTGCTATCACCAAACACGATATACTTGAAACGAAACCAAAGCTCAGAGAGGTGCTAGGACTTGTGGATGGTGCTTGCTGGAAAGTTTCATCCCAGAACTACAGAGTAAAGGCAAAATTTCACCAGGACCTTTGTTTGGCCATGAAGATATTGCCTCCAGTCCACCAAAATCAAATAAAGTCTATGAAACAAGCCATAAGACTAATATTATACTTCGGCAAATCACATAACTTCCAGACAATGCATGCCTTTTATGGAGACTCTGTATCTTAACAGCATCTAACTATGCACAATTAAGATTTAAGAAATTTAGGAGGGAATCCTTTCAACAACATAAATCAGAGGAAAAAATAATAATCAAAATTTCTCCAGTGGAGGATGATGCACTGTATCAGAAATGAATTTAACGTAAGGTGCATTAAGGAACTGGAGCTACACTGGCTTTGAGAAGGAACCAACACTGCACATGAGAGTTCACAGATGAGTGAGTACAAAGAAACTGTGTGGGAAGGAACAAGAGCTTGCACAGTACACATCTGTCAGCTCTATCGAATTTCCAGCTATAACTCTAACATCAATAGACACTCCATGGATTTTGCATGACTTCTTCAAAGTCTATGCAACTGCAAATTACCACACTGATTGTGCCAATGTATACATGAAAATTGCTATTTCTAGGAGGCAGAATACGGGTAATATTCCTTGTTTGATTTTTTTGGTGATTATTCATGTAAAAATTGGAGCATAATTTAATATTAGTTACTAACACAGTTATGAATAGTCTTTAGCTAACTGCTACAGAACATTGTGTGAAAGAAAGCAACTAAATGGAGAGATTTTATAAAACAGGTCCCATGGGATTAACCTACCCTGTGGCCCGCTGCAAACCTATGAGTAACATACCAGGCAGGCCATGTGTTTTCTGGATATAACAAAGTTGTCATCACATTACATGTGACATTGCTGGTCTGTGTGCCACCTCCCTCCAAGCATTACAGCCCAGTTCTGCTTTTGCGAAGAATAGTTTCAGCCAAATAGCAGCCATAATCCCACACAGGTGTCCCACTAGCCAACCCATAGTCCGGGGGAAAAACAGTAATTTCATTTTTTTGTAAGGTTAGCTTTGGCTGAACCAGCTCTTAAGCTGGCACATCACATCACTGTAGGAGATTCATTCCAGGGCAAGGCAGAAGGTGGCCACATTCATGCTTGAAATAGCACCCAAGAATGTGAATGCTTCTGATAATTATGCCGTTGTTGAAGAAAAATGAAGTCTTGACACTAATGTTAGTGACAGCAAGGGCTGTAATTCACAGGAAAACAGGGTTCCTTTTGGGTTTCTTGAACAAGTGATTCTGCAATACTATGAAAACATTTCTTCTAGCTTCATTTGACCCTTGCTCGATGCATGAGCATACAGAGAACCCTGAATGAGTCCACCAGGTTTTCAGACCTTTCCTCAAATCTTATTTCAAGACTGTTGGCAGAAACAAAGCAGTGAATAGCAATGTAGTTGAACCTTCTGAAGGCAAGAAGAGCTTTGTTTTGTATTTTAAAGAGAGAACATTCTCAGTTTCTCTGGGATATTTGTGTTGTAATTCTTTGAGTTTAGATATTTAGATACCTTTGAATTCAGATATTTATATGACCATGGCAAAATCACAGTTATATCATTTGTCTATATAAATGAATATACACTGCAATTGGACTAATACTTGGCAAATTTGAAAGTATTTATTATGAAAATATACTACAGTGATTATTTGAAATGAGAGTGATCTGCTGCTTCCATTATAAAAAGGGAAAGGAGGCTCAAGGGCTAGTTAAATTACACACAGGAAGAAACCACCAAAACAAGGAACAGATCTTGCATCTCCAATCACCTCCCCCAGTGAGCCAGCTACTAAAATATTTTCTTCTAAGTCATGTCAAATCTGGGGCCTTTCTATACCTTCCTGTTCCTCCCTTTCTTTGTCACTGTCACAATTAAATTAAGCTTTTACCTAGTTACCAAATGGTCAGCTGCTCTGTTGCCCTTACTCAGAGTTAGCTGCTAGATAAAGGACAAACATAGTAAACTCTGAAGAACAGTCTTTTACACCTGTATCTGCAGCAATTACAACTGTGCCTTAACTTTGGCTAGTGCATCACACTTCACCTAAATAGTAACACAAAACCAAAGTCCTACAGGTTCCAGAAAACTTCTGCTTCATTCACGAGGTTCTTAGACTGGTTTCTTCTGAGAAGCAAAGCCAGCTTGGAGCTCTGCAGGGTAGTAATGCAGGGTGCTTAGCCAAATCAATATAAGGGGTTTCTTATAGTTCTTACCCTCATAGCTATTACTTAGACCCTAGAGGAAAAATTAAAAAGTTGTTCCATTTAAAAATTCTAAATTTATGTGCCATAAAAAATTTTACTGCCCCGTGCAAATTCCAATTCAAAATGCAAAACACAGATTTAGCGTTCAGATGTTTGAGGATTTCCAAGAGTAAATGTAAATACATTTTCCCTATTTAAAACCCATATTGTCTCAGCTGTCAAGGACAGCAAGACTGATATGTAGCTCACTGAAGGCAGTAAGAACTAGTCTAACTGGTAAAGCAGTGGAACTGAATCCATGCTGTATGCCAGGGACCTTTCAATTGACTTTGAAAAGGCTTTGGATCAGGCCCAGTCCCTGCTGGTGACAGCAACACCAACTAAATCTGGAGAGGAAAGAAGAACATGTTAAAGGTAATTGGGGAAAAAAGTAACTTCTGAACATGTTCCTTTAGCAGTTCCTACAAATTTAGTGAAGTTTAATGAGCATCAGTCCTCCCGTCTATTGTCCTTTCCCAGTCAGAAAACCCCAGGGGCTGCTGGACTAAGGCAGGCACTGGAGACAGGAACTTCACTGATCAAGGGCTTTAGGACAGGGACCAGAGGTGCTGCTGTGATCAGTCCCTTCTGGGACAACATACACACAGGACTGTAGTTACGGATAAGTTTCAACAAAAGCTTTCACTGCAGAAGCACTTAGTCTGATTCAGCTGAAGTCAATAGTAAAACTACTATTGACTTCAGCAAGAGATAGTATAAGCCATTGTCGAGAGCTTTTGAAAATCCAGTGCTGCATCATTAAGCTACACAGCAAAAAGCAGATCTGTTGAGCAAGAAAAGTCTAGCTGTACACACTGACACTTTTCAGAGTAGAGCTGTACTTAACCATACTACTCCTTATGCCATAAGGAATACACCAAAGAGCATATGGGAGAGGCAATGCAACTACAGATACAGAATTGCTTTTAAGAAATGCATTTAAAACCCTACTCCCTACATTCCTTACTAGCTTCTGACTGTAATCCTGTAATGTTAGCTTTACACATGCACAGCATTTCCTCCCCCCACTGTGGTTAGTGTGGTTTCAGCTTGAAAATTAAATTTTGTTACATTACCTACAGACTCTTTATGCTTGGAAGCATCCCATCTGCAAAGTGATTCACATGATACTGCAGAGACATAAAATTCCAGAATGATCCAACACAATGTTTACTTCTAACTAGTCCAATAAAGCCAGAAAAAAAAAAAAAGAAAAAAAAAAAAGAAAAAAAAAATTTAAAAAGAGTCTGATGCAAACCTTTCTTCAGCTCTTTCAGACTGTAAAAATAGAATCATAGAATGGTTAGAGTTGAGACCTTAAAGATCATCAAGTTGCAACACCCCTGACATGGGCAGGGACACCTCTCACTAGAGCAGGCTGCTCATAAGCCCCATCCAGTCTGGCCTTGAACACTCCCAGGGATGGGGCAGCCACAGCTTCTCTGGGCAACCTATTCCAGTGTCTCACCACCCTCACAGTAAAGAACTTCTTCCTGATATCTAATCTAAATCTCCCCTCTTCCAATTTAAAACCATTACCCCTTTTCCTATCATTAGACTTCCTGACAAGGAGTCCCTCTCCAGCTCTCCTGTAGGCTCCCTTCAGATACTGGAAGGCTGCTAGAAGGTCTCCCCGGAGCCTTCTCTTCTCCAGGCCGAACAGCCAAAGCTCCCTCAGACTGTCTTCACAGGAGAGGTGCTCCAGCCCTCTGATTATCTTCGTGGCCCTCCACTGGACCCATTCCAACAGTTCCATGCCCTTTAATACACATGCAATACATAGGCAGCTTTCCTAACATGCCACCAGGGGGTTTCAGTATCCACAACAGATAGTCTGAGATCCTGGTTAAGATGAGTTACTCCAAAGAAGTTTGAAATAATTATCCAATGCCCAAAGGCTCCAGTCAACAATGTGAAACTATCACTGCCTCTCTACACTTCTACATACACACAGACTCTTTGTGAAATAAACACACACCTGGCTTCGCCATGAAAATCTGAACTATACACCTTTGGAACTTGATGTGCTTCTGTGTATCTCTGCATCAGAATAAAGTAGTTACCACAGAAAATGAAAGACAGCACCTCAGAAGAGATGAAAAGTGAACTGAGTGCACTTATCTGGTAGTTCTGTTAAAATACCATCTTTACTCATCCTGAGCCATGTTCTCGACTAACATAAATGTACTGATTTCGGAAAATTTCAAAGCAGCAGAAAATGTGACTGATCCCCAGATGTCCCTGTATGTTCAAAAGTCCCACCTGCAGAAACAGGCCTACAGGATGGCAAAGAGGAAATTTCAATTACCCCTGTAAGTATTCATTACAGTATTCCACCAACTTCTGCAGAGCTACTCCTGGCGTAGATCAGGATCAGACCCTGTATCAAGCTTTCTGCCATCAAAAATTCATAGAAGACCAAGTCACAAAGTTAAACTCAACCAACCCTTAAAAAGGAAGTACAAGTCTCTGGATAGCCAACGATTTAAAAAGAAAAGAAAAAAAAAAATCAAAGCAGCTATGTACTATCAACCATAACCACATAGTTCTATGAATTTTAGAATGCAGTGGTTATCAGCCACAGCATGCCACATGCTAAAACAATTACTGTAGGGGAGGTAGTTTTAACTGGTTCTTCTCCAGTCCAAGTTCATATCCACACTCATTCATTTTTAACTAAGATTTTTCATAGTTCTTTATACTTTCAGAAGGCTAGAGAAATATTAACCAATTAGTCTGTAATCTCAAACTGCTGCACTGAAATACCCTCACAGAAGTACTGGTAAAAATCTATACAACCTACAGATTCAGCTGTGTGAAAGTAAACTTTGGGTTCAGTAAAGTACAGGCAATCTTTTTTTTCCTGCATCAGATCAAAAGAAAAATTTTCTTTCAAATGTACCCACATGCCCTATTGCCTCCTAGTAGCCTCCCTTTTTTGAGCTTATCAAACACCAAAAAACCAATGCATTTATCTGCTGGCTCAGTTCATTAAAGTGAAATTAATAGCATCTTGTCCCTTCACATCATACACAGCTCCTCTCCTGTTCTCTTCTTCCTCCCATGGGAGAAAATAAAATACACTTCTGCCTCTATTTGTCAAAAGCAGATGATAACGCGCATTGGTCAGGCTATGGCGACTCAAAGAGCCAAAGCTTCACCAATTCTCTTCCCCCCGGATGGCAGCCAGCATCCCTGCAGGTGGAAAGGAGCAGCATGAGGTGCAGAAGCCTCCTCCTCTCCTGCAGTGAAAACGTCAGGAGGCCACCCAGAGCCTGCTAATACCGCAGAATCCCACAAACACGGTTTTAAAATACACTCCCACTTCTTCTAACATTAAGATCGTTATGGGGAAACGAATACTTTCATACTCTGAATCTCCACAGCTAGCAGACTCTGGCACTTCAGGTAAGTGGTAAAATAGTATCTTAATAACCTGTGCTCTTTACAGCACTTTTTTTCTGGGAATCGAGGGAAGAGAAAAGTGCTAAGTCTGTGCCTTACTGAAGCAACACAGAAAGTTTTATGTCAAAATTCTTCAGAGAAGGTGCCATCTTGTCCAGTTACCATCAATACCTTTTTTTGTCAGGCTGACCTTTCTGTGTACATTGCACCAAGGTTACATTACACTTGCTTTCTTTTAACTTCTCCCTCCCTTTTTCTCTGCCATCCAAACTCAGAAAAAGATAGGTGGAAAGGCTGGACTTCACTGCTGTCCCTTATTGGCAGAAAGAAGACATAAGGATTAAAAGACTGCATG
Source organism: Thinocorus orbignyianus (assembly GCA_013400375.1). Lineage (NCBI taxonomy): Eukaryota > Metazoa > Chordata > Aves > Ciconiiformes > Thinocoridae > Thinocorus > Thinocorus orbignyianus. Next base: position 15,124 of record VXBW01004838.1, read on the forward strand.
CTGCTGCTTTTTTTTATGACAATGTTTAACACCCTATCCAAGATCATTAATAGCAGTTTCACAAGCTCACTCCTTCACTTTCAAGCATGCATCTGTACAAACCATGCCATCTTCTGGTGCTTCCTGGCAGCAAAAAAGAAAAACCAGTGTCAGAACTTAAACTGTCACCTCCATCACTGACTGAGTAGGGAGTCCTCTCTTTACCACCTTCTGTCTGACTGTAACGCTGCCCCCCAGAAAAAAATGCTTCGCTGCTCTTCTAGGTACCAAAATCACAAAGATAAACGAAGCACCAGAAACATTTTGACTCTCTGTGAGAATACCAGCTCTGTCCTACAAAACTAAGTCAGCAACCTCCGTTTTAGAACAAACTCCATATACAAGTTACTATAAAAGACACTCCTCTGACTGATGCTGTAAGACCAAGAACAGAAAATAATTTTGAAATCGGTTTCTTAATATGACAAAAGCATCTGTTCATCAGGAAATCTATGATAGCTGGAACTGATTCCCCACATGCAGTAAACAGAGACTGGCTAACATACTGAGTTACCCTTTCATCCCTTAACACTTTTTTTCTGTATCCTGCAGAAATAGTTCCAAACATTATAGCTCACAGAAAAGTGGCTGCTATGTGTTTTCTTCCCCTGAAGCCAGCTGAGGCTCCTCAATGCCTCTGCATGTCACAAATTTCCCTGAATATTGAGACTGGCTGGTTGCTTCCACTTTCTCTATTGGAAAGTTGTTTCAGAACCTCATTCCTCTTGTCACTTCTTTGAGGCTAAGAAAAGACCCAACTCTTTTTTCTGCAGTTAGAGGACCACTGTATAATTTACCTTTACACACCACATATCTCACAAAGTTTTAAAGAAATGTCTGTTACACATCAAGCACACCACTATACACTACTCCCTTAGCACACACAGTCCTCCATTTAATTGTGTGATTCAGTCATACGTTTCTATGCAGACTCATAACTGTGGAGGAAGAGTGTCATGCCATTGGAAAACATCCTGACAGCAAGAATCTTATAAACTCAACTATACCTGCAGTATCTGAGCACCTGCTGGGGAAAAAAGAGTGGTCAGTGATATTATGGCAAAACTCTCATACTATTAGGTCAGTGTGAGAACTAACCCAGCCTGTAGTCCCCAGTCTGGTAAGTGAAAACACCACTGGGATTTTGATCCCCTATTAGGCCACTTACACCGCTCCTAGCAGGACTGAAGGTCTGCAGTGGTAAACTTTTGGGTGAAAGAATGCTACATTAAATAAATAAATAAATAAATTTAAAGACTACTCATTTGTTCCCTTGTTTTATAATAGCCAGCAGTATTTAACATTAATGAGTAGCATTAGTATGCTTTCTTCCAATTGTGTTGGAAAGTGTTAAGAGTAAATGTTAAGAGTAAACTAAGCCAAGTTAAGTTTCAACTGTGTTTATTAATCCCATTGATTTTCTTCTGGGTCCTATGCTCTGGATAATGTTACAAACATTAGGAATCTGAAAATAAAGAGAATATTTCCTACTGAAACAGTGAATCTGCGACATTTTCTTCAAAAATGTAAGGAGTTCCAAAGTGTCCCTCTAAAGTTATATCCAAGAAAGGTAACAAAATTGACAGACACTAACTTCTGTTAGCATAGATTTCAGACTGCAGCCCAAAATACTGCTATGCCATGGGAAAAACTTTCTCCTTGAGGGACACTGTTCCCAGCCACAGCGAGTTACAGGTCTTACATCTGAAATAAAAACTATGAAAGCTTTAAGTAGGATCCCAGATTTCCATTAGAACTGAAATGGCCAAGAGCTCAGGGTTGTAAAACATTTCTAGCTCTCAAAGTAGCGTGGCAAAAGATAATAGGAGTTAATTCTTCATTCCCTTTCCCTCTAGCATACAGAATACAGAGAAATACAATTGATACACCCACGTTCACAAGGAGGTCAACTGTCTTCCTCTCTTCCCTCTGTTAACGGCATATGACATCATTACGAAAACAGAAGGGCTGTAGTGGTGCTAAGTGTCAGAGACACCCATCAGCAAGGAATACATCTCGGGTAAATCCACATTAATTACCACTTCCAAATCAAGAGCTCACTTCCAAAGCAGATCACCCAGCGACCTGCTCAGAGCAGATCTTGTACTTTGGTTTGCACTACAAAGTCATTCTGGAGTAGACAAAGTAGATTCCTTTCGGATTAAACACAATAGAAGAATACACTTCCAGAGCACACTTGATGTGTTCCATGCAGTAACAGACTCTCAGGTCCTGGGACCAGACTAGGGCTAGCCTGAACTCTCAGGATGTGTACAGTGTCCTCAGCACCAACAGGTCCTCAGCACCAACTGTTAGGCACTACAGATCTCCTTCCATTGCACTGCACTACTTGCTGTCATGGGCATAGCCACCACCTTCATACAAAACCCAAGAGACTAAAGAAAAGGGTATCTTCTCCCAAGAAGGTATGTTTTTATGTTTCAAGCTAAAAATCCTTCAGGGTGAAGGAGGCAAGGCCATGCAGTGAAGATAGGAAGCCAGCCGGGAGCTAGTCCAACTACCAGCAACTAGCAGAAGTTCAGATTTCTCTGTACAACTACTTCCACTCATCAGAGAACATTATCAATATCCACATTAGAAACAGATCATTTTAGTCATGGCAATGATAGCATCAGATGTGAACATCTCTCTGACAACACTGATGTCTTTCTTACTTGCCCAATAAAAGCTGAGGTAGACTTACCAACCTAAACAAGGAGGGGCTCCCTCATGCATTTTGCTAGATCATCTTGGTACACAGGTAAGATAAGAAAACTGACTCACCCATTCTGGGAGTTAAGAGTATATTCAAATTCAATGGTTTAGCTTCAAATTACTACATTGAGCAGAGGGTTAATGAAACATTTTGACATGGACATCTGAATATAGAAAGGCTAGTAATGACATTCCAGCAGAGAACATCAATCGCACCTCCAGTTATAGCTGGTAACTAAAAGAAGATGGAATATATTCATTTTAAGAATTAAAAATGCACAGCATTTTGGCAATTCCAAACACTACTAGGTTTTCTAACATTAAAACTCATCTCCCCACATTTTCCCTGTGTATACATTCAGAAAAAAGCTTCTTTCATGCAAGAATATTTATTTGCATGAAGTTGATGCAGAGTTAAGATTGAAAAGCATGCATAGGAGTATCAATCCTCATCTTAACTCTCATCTAGCATCAAACTTGCAGAACAGAATTTCTGTCTATCACAATTAGCTAATTAGTCTTAAAAAGTTAGCTTCTGTTTTTCCCGAGAAAGGAGGAGATCTAGGAAGAGGAAACTGCTCAGATCTATGCCAGCTGCAAGTATGCATCCAGTCACAACCTGCCTTCTGCTCCACAGAAGCTCCTCAGCCTCCCCTTTGACGAGAACTGGGAAAGACAATCATCTTCCCATATCAAACCTTTACCTACCCCTCTTGATTTCCCATTCTGATACTGGTGTCTCCATCTTGTGTTCACAAAGAACCCATAAAGTTAAACTTCACTCCCTTTGTTCTAGATACCAACTCTTACTCCAGTTTCTCATGCTCTTCGGGTGTGTTGATGTCTTGACAGCCTGGAAACCTCTTCTGCCAGGTGGAAGAGATATTTTTTGCTTAAAATTTGAAGAGTGCTTATGCCCAGACCCTTGAGTTGGGCAGAATCTGGTCCTTGAAACATGAACACCTGTGTCTATTTTTCCTTCTAAGCCATTTCCACTAACAAAACATTTTGGATGCTCTCAGTCTAGACAGCAGACAATTCTCTCAGAGTACCATTGGATAGGTTTGTAAAAGAAAAAACAAATATTTTTTGTTTAAGACTGATTCATTGTACATTCAGCACATAAAACCAAATTCCAATGAAAGTCCAGTATTTCAATAATGCTAATTTTAAGCCTTTCTAAGCTGATGTAAAGACTTTGGAAGAATTGTTCCTACCTAATGAATCCTTAGGATGGGAACGTAAAATTGCTTCAGTGGACCATAACCCAACAGTCTGTAAGAGCTCTGAGCTCAGTTGTGTCAAGAATCTGCCTTTTAATAAACCTGAGGTCATGTATGTTTCCAATCAGATAAGAATTATGCATTTTAAAAACTTTATGGATTTACACGATAGGTTGCAGCAGCCCAGCTGATGAATAAGTAAGTATCTGATGATCAAAACATGTTTTCCAAGTAATAGTGAATTGTTACGTGAATATGTACTAACTTTCAGCTAATTATACGTTCTGGGAGAATATTTTTAAAGCTATTTTTTAAAGAAATAACTGCAAGTGACACCAAAATCTGAAGGTTTAGCCACAGTCTTTAGAGAAAGATCATCAGCAAACTCACAGTGGCTTCAGTCGGAACTAGCTTAGAGAAAAAGTCTTGGGGGTCAAGTCAAACATTTTATCAGTGGTTGGCAAATTTAGGACTTTTTTTTTTAAATATAGAGTAGCTTGGGGATGGTGGAGGAAGTTATGTCCAGCTGGCCCAGATGCTCCAGAAGTACCAACAGTCACAGCTCAACTGAATCCAACAAAACTGCAAAATCTTGATCTGACCGATGTTACACTTTTTCCTTCTTTTATTTTTATTTTCAAATGGTGAAGAAAAATGGAAGACTATCAGAAATTGTAATTATGGACAAAGCTTTTGCTCACCATCTAACACTAGTAGAACTAAAAAGTGCCACACAGTAGAAAGATTTTCAGGAAAAACATTGGTGGATTCCAGCTTTCAGGACATGGATCACCTTAAAAAAAATCCATCATTACCCTTTGACAGTTTAATAGGTGGCAATTTCAAAGAGTAACCAGAGATTGAACTGCAAAAATACCCAACAACTCAACTTTAAGAAAATAACTATGTATATGATTTTCTATAAAACTTCAAGCATCTTTATAGAATAGCAAATCCCTAACAGTGAATGAAATGGACCACCTCAGGCAGCCCAAGACAGGAAAATTGCAGCTTGCTTGCTCTAGATTTGTAACGTATTTGGCAAAGACACTCAACTATAAGTTTGGGGGAAAGTTTATTCTGTCACTGTGTATGGTTAAACTTCAGCTACTAATGTCTTCAATTTATTACTCACTGTTTGCATTACCTTATGGTCTGGGAGTCCTGGAGGAGAATCTCATTAAGCCAAACACTGAATGCACACAGGACAAAGACAGATACAGATCCAAAGAGCTTACAGTTCAGCACCTTTAGGAGAAGTACTTTAATTAAGAAAACAAGGGGAAAAAGGAAAATAACCAACTATATTTTTCAACCAAGAGGCCTGAAATCCAGAGCTTAAATCCAGATTTAGCCTCATAAATAAAAACTATATATTTAAAGGTGCTAGAAATACGAGCTCACACAGAAGGCCTCGCAAGCTCTGACTTAAAACTCATGAATGCAAACAAAATCAGACTCGCAGCCAAGAATACAGACTGACACCCAGACTCTATTCTTAAAACAAGTCTTTGGCCTCTCCTCCACCCACCTAAGGCATATATTAAAGCTAAGTGTTGGCCTAGATTTCAACCTAAGTTCCATTAGTTTTATGAATTTACAGCAGTCTCAACATCACTGCACAGGAACTGCTGACGACTTCTCTCTTTAATCGCCAGTGCTAGTTCTCCGTGTGTGTGTTTGCACATACATGGGGAGGGGGGGGAAGGGACAAATCTCCAGTGTTGAAAAAATCAGTTGAATGCTGCACTCCCACACTGAGTTTGGTACACAAAAATCACAGGCTTTTCACAACCCTCAGTTATATTATTCATGCAGAATGCACTCAGCTTTCTATTGTTCCTGCTCTCATTGTTTATAAATGAGTCTTTGCTTCATCTGGGGATGGAAGTTCCTTTAAGTTTCCCTTCATAAAAGTACCTCTGTAATGAGGTGCAGTGCTAGTGGCTCAGAGGGTTAAAGAAGTTACTGGAAATGTTTTTGCTTCTAGAAAAAACAGTATTTTCTTTCATTATTGAAGCAAAAATTAACAACTCAAGGTGGTTGATTTGTTTTGGTCAATCTCATACACAGGTTCCTAATTGCTTCCAAAATGTTTCAGAAAATACTTAAGTTATTCATTTTGTTCTTTCTTACTCCAACATTTGCAGAGGAAATTTCTAAGTATGTTAAGACTCTTGCTTTTAACCTCACTTAAATATTCACAGCACTACCACATTACAAAACTGACCCTGAGACATGGTCTTCAAATGTTGTGCATGGACTAAATACTGTTTCTCATGACAGGACATTAATTGTATCAGAAAATGCTGGTCCCTTCTGTTATGCCCAACAGAGCTGCAGAAAAACACATAACCCCTTTGTCTAGCAATATTGCGAATTTCATCATTTAGCTTGTTCGACAGTTCAGCCTGTCATCATTAATCCTGGTGATTGTGCAAGATTCTGATGCATTCCCCCAGCTTAGAGTTTTTTCAATCTAATTTAAGTTAATAAACAGTGGACTGAATTGCAAAAGAAAAAAAATAAGTTAATCACATGGCAACTTAATCGCTTTTGGCTTCAGAAGACATCCTTCTGTCTTGGGTCTAATACTACAGCATTTTAAAGGTAGATGGGACTGTGTCTTTTACTCTTCTGTTCATGGTGCACCTCTTGTTTTTGAAGTTCAAAGGACTTCTTTTATGTTCCTAATAAGGCTGAGATATTACAGATCCGAAGAGGACAATAGGCAGACTCTCATCTGCCATACTGAAAACAAAAAACTGGAGTCCAATCCATATTTTGGAGTGAAAAGAAACTTCTTTTTGAACAAAGGACTCAATAAATCTAACAGTTTGTCAGTTAATGGGACTACATTTGCACTTAAGTAATGCTAAGCAAAGAATCAATTCCATCTCTTTCAAAAACCATCTCCTGGACACCTGAAAATATCAGTGGACTTTATGAAACAGATGGGTTTTGTCTTTTTTAATATTAAACCTTAGCGTATTAGCTGTTAACAGAAGTTTGATGAAACCTTCCCCAAGAGCAGTATCTTTAAGCCAACAATCTCAATCTTCTGTGGATTCTCCAAACACTCTGGACTGCTTTCATCCACCCTCTCCTCACCCGCTTTTCTCCCTCTGGCCAGATTCTGATTTTTATCACACCAGTGCAAACTCTGGGTAACTCCAATGAACTCCAGGGAAATATATTTCTGGATTTACACCTGCCTAGCCAGCAGAAAATGTAAATTGAGCCGAAAGGTACTTAGTTTGCTCATAAAAGGCATTTTTTCCCCTTTAATGTATGAGAAAAAAATAACAAAGCCTAGGTTCTATTGCTCATATGCATCTTCTGTAGTATTGCATTCCTCACCAGACCCCATTGAAAAAAGCTACTCACAGACTTTTTCACTCCAAGGATACAAGCAGAACTTGGTCTGAAATTAGGAGAGAACAAAAAGTACTTCTTTCAACAAAGAAAAACACTATGGGTCATTTGAAGGAGTGACAGTAGTGCAGTATTTCAATCAGTTTTAAAACAACAGTTGGGGGGGGGGGTTATATGTATTTGCAGCTTAAGTGACAGGTTTTGTCTGAGAACAAAGAAAAAAGATTGCAAATGTTCAGGTCACTGCTACGTTCCAATTAGTTTTAGAGGAGCAAAAGATGATACATTAAAACAATCTCACATAACAGCGCAGAGTAAATAACCTACAAATCTGGAAACTTGTCGGTGTGTGCAACAAGGACTAGCACCCAGTGGAAGCCATACAAGGCAAAAAGTGCGCTGAAAGAATCCTGGGTTGTTTTTAATTTAAAACCATGCCTATTCAGAACAGTCATATCTGAATTTCTAAGAGCAAGCAGAATCACTATGCATTTACCATACTAAATGCC
>VXBW01004840.1:1638-9138 GCA_013400375.1 Thinocorus orbignyianus
GAGATCTAATAGCAGCTTTCCAGTATCGGAAGGGAGCCTACAGGAGAGCTGGAGAGGGACTCTTTGTCAGGAAGTGTAGTGAGATAGGAAAAGGGGTAATGGTTTTAAATTGGAAGAGGGGAGATTTAGATTAGATACCAGAAAGAAATTCTTTACTGTGAGGGTGGTGAGGCGCTAGAGTATGTTGCCCAGAGATACTGTGAATGCCCCATCCCTGGAAGTGTTTAAGGCCAGGCTGGGTGGGGCTTTGAGCAACCTTGTCTAGTGGGAATTATCCCTGCACATGGCAGGGCACTTTGGAACAATGGAGACCAAGTGCATAAAACATCAGATGTGTCTGTTCTCCTCCCTCATCTACGTGTGCAAATACGCACCATCTCCAGTAAATCATTTACTATAGCATTAAGTACATATCATGACATGTTTTAGAGGCAGGTCTGCTCAAGGACTTTGTCTCACTTCCTGACACAATTAATTGCATTATGAGTCAGAGTTCTAATGAAGAAGAGTTGTTATGTCTCATTGCAACTGTCCTGTGAAAGAGAGACAGCCACAGAGACAGGGAATTTGGACAGCCCTGTGCTGTTTATCAGGCATATAAGGTTGGAAGACAAATGGTCAGAAAAGACAGGGTACTTTGGTACCCACCAAAGTTACAGTGACTATTATAGTGACTCTGTTGTCTAAGGTGAACCTTAGCAGTCCCTGGAGGCTGAATACTGATCTTGTTAAGAGCTAGGGAGGAAGGGAAGTGGACAGCCTGGATAAAAAGAAAATATCAGAGTACGTTAGAAGGAGTAAGTATATAAAATGCCTGCAGTTGCTTGCCTGCAGTTCCAGTGAATATATGCCACCTGTAAAACTACTGCAAAGAACTTCTACGGTTTGTAATAAGGATAGGGAAGCATCACAGCAACTAGCAGTACAAATTTTATTCAAATTTTCTTTAAATTATCTAAATTCAGCCATAAATGTTCCAAAAACCAACATTGCTGGTATCTCCAGCTTTTGATTCAACGAGAGACGAGTCATGAATTGATCCTCTCACGTGTAAGAGTTCTTCTTTTGCTTTACTGTCAAATTAGAGCCCAGATGCACAAAGGGTCACAGAATGAAGCAAAAATTAGATATATGAACAACTTCAGACGTTACAGCAAAGAGAAAATGAAATGAGTATTAATGTCCTGCAAGACTGTTACAGTAAGTTTGGGAAATGCTGAAGAAGTGCAATGAATAATTATTATAACAGAGACAAACCATTATGTAAGTGGAATAATACTAGTTTTTACTCTTCAATCACCAGATACCCCTAAATCCTGACAAATATTAATATAGTAGGATGCCAGTATGCAGATAACAAGTTTCTAAATGTCTCCTGCATCAGTGGGGCTTAGCTTCAACAGATATATCTGCTTAGATTTGACCATTCATTCACAATGTGGCAATATTGTAAACAGACTAAGAAGCACCTAGGTCCCTACAACCTTTAGAATTAGGTATTGAAGCATAATTTTTCTTGTTAAAGTTGGGTAACTACTATTTTTCACCAAAATCAAGTATTTGTAAAAGTATTGTATCTTAGGCCCATAAAGAGAAATTCAGTTAACAGGACACTCAATGAATACAAAATTTAAAAAAAAACCACTCACATGCATGGTTGTAGTATCTTTTTCAGTTTCTATTTTATGCTGGTTTAGCTTTCTCAGTGACTTATCCACACCCTCTATCACCTTTAGCGATTAGCATTCTACAACTATTAATTCAATTAATGGAAAATATATTCAACACTTCATTACCACGTTTCTGTGACACACTGAGTCTCAATTTGTCCACTTGCCTTTCTTAGTTGTTCTCTTAGTAGTCAGACAAAAATTTAATCTTGATCAAGACTGATCAAAACAATTTTGAGTGCAAGTTACACTAACGTGATTTCCAATTACAGGTACAATATACCTCATTTCCAAGTTCCTTCTAACCTTTCTTTCTCTGAGGTATACGACACCAGTAAATCTCTTGCTATTGCTCGGTGACAGCTTTCTTTGCTTTTCTCTGTCTGGTTAGTGCAGTTTACCACAATACATGACATTTTTCCATTTAGTACCACATTGGGGCCAAGTAAACAACTCACAGGAGCCTTTCCAGATGAACCCTAAAGACATGTTCCTCAGATAGGATTTATGAACATCTTAAGCTCACTCCTTTCTTACGATGTAAGAAGGAAGGTTGCCAGGCTACTAAGACCTCAGGATCACAGATGCAAGCATAACAAGACATAACATGCTTACAAAGCTGGCTTCTGTAAGACTGCAAAGAAGTACCTTTTTAGTCTAAGATATTCGGGTTACTGTCATTTTTAGTTTTTGTAGAATATTTCATTAATGGCTGCTAAATAACAGCATCTTCCTTTCAAAACTAATGCCATGCAAATGAAGGGAAAAAACAAATGCAGTAGTGCTTTGACTTATTTTTAAAGGTTTGGGGGAAGAAAGTCCCCAGAACATAAATGCCTATAAAGATGCAGGAATGGTGTATGTAGTCATCACAATGAGTAAACCACCTGTTAGGGAAGGACTAAGGTCATGTAAAGTTATTTTTTTACAGTGTCTCTTCATGATTTTATCTTAAAGGTTCACAGACATTTTAGCACAGAAGCTTCTTACCATCATACTGTATTCAAAAAATTCTAAAAGTGAATGTACTCTGCTTTCCGTGAGGAGAAGAAACTTCAAAGTATAGCAATGTAGGCCATTTTAGACTTCACCAAACCATTTGCATAGCTCTGTTTTATGCCTTTATAAATAAGCACTTCATGTCTACCTATCCTATGACTTCATAAAACAACCATCCTAGTGGTGTATGAGCAAAGTTTTGCATTTCAAATGAAATTGCTGTCCCATGAGAGCCAGATTAAACAACCAGTTAAGCACTGATTTCAATGTAAAATTAGACTGGATTACCATCATGGCATTCAACTTGATCTGAACTCAGAATGCTTCTGGGCTCATTTATCCTTGCAGAAAATCACAGTGTTTTGCACTGAGATTAACACTCTGACATGGCAAACAAGTATGCCGTGTAGCATCTGAGGAAATAAATTTTAAAGAGAAAGAAACCAAAAGGCATAACTGTTTTGTTCATTCAGCAATTATAGTGCCTTTTAAAAGCTTACAGTCTGCCATGGTATAGAACAATATAAACCTCTGTTGCTTTCCTGCATGAAACGGAGGTACTTCACTTTTTTCTCCTTTACCAGGCTTTTCTTTTAATAAGATGGTAGTTCAAACACAATGTATGTCCACTGAGCTACTCAGCACATAGAAGAGAAGACTCACATCATTAGACATTTACCTTTGCATTAGTTTGTAGTGCACAAATAAACAAATNTCAGTTTGCTTGTTTTGCTGCTGCTAATCACCTCTTAAATAAACAATTGCTTTATCTATGTACTGTGCCTCATTTCACTTTCAAATTATGTGTGTGTTTTGCTCCTAACAGCTTATTATGATCTATAATTAACAATTTTACAGAAAGCAGAGCCTTGCATTGAAAAGAGCCCACATTCTATCTGGAAAATGCTCAAAACACAATGCCTCTGTTTTAATAACAAAACTGACAACTTGAAGTTTAGCATGTATTCAGTTACTACTGTTTTTTCACTCAACTTCAATACATTCATGGATATTCAATGTATCAAATGTAATATTTTTGAAGCAAAAATATTACTGCTTGAAAAAAAGATTTACACAGTAGCATTGAAGCATGCAGTGACACCTACAAGCACGCAGTCATTCCTTGGAACATCTTAGCAGAATCTACACAAAGATCAAGAGTGAAAATGACTAAAAGCAGATTGAAGACAGAAACGGTCATAACAGGATTTAAAACTGAACAAAAAGACCCCACCAATTCTTAGCAAACTTCAGCAGATTGAAAGCTCTTTCCTTGTTGCATTGCCCTAAAGTGGGGTTTTGTACATTAGGGTAAGATAGCCCTGGGCACTGAATTTGTAGGTTGGATTTGTAGTATACAGAAGTTCTGTGGTAAATTCTTAATAATTTTCTGAGTCAGAACAGAATTTCTGAATTTTAGCTGTATTCACTCTTGCACAGTTTTAAAGTCTGAAAGAGGGAGGTGGGGTGGGAGAGACAAGGTGGGGAGAAATTTATTTCTAACTATAGTATTAAGACTTTGATATTTACATGCCCCTACCGTGAATACTACCCCTTCACAGCACTGCCACGCAAAAGATGTGGTTGATATGTGCTGGGTTGGGTGATTTTAGTTCCAAGTAGAATGAAAACAGACCGGCGAAAGTACACATGTAGCAGCAGAGTTGAAATTATGAGACACTTTTCCAAGTCCCCCTTATAGTCTGCATTACAAGGAACTGATTGTGAAAAATCATATCTTGATTTGGACAAATGCAAAAGATACAAGATATATCCCAAATGACCTGGTGCATCCCAGGGGAATGGATTCATTAACTAGATATTGGAACTTATTGAACTGTTCAAAGAAACAACAACAAAAATGCATTCAACAATAGAAAGGGTTGGAAGTAGTTGCAAAACAACTCATAAATCTTAGAGGAAAAATTCCAAGTTCCTCTGTATAAATCTCCTCCAACTTTTTGTTTTGTTTAGTTGTTTTTTCTTTATGTGCACACACACCAAGTATATATTATACATTCTCCATCGAAAAAAATATTGTTACTTAAATTACATTCATATGATTCCTTATTAAAAAAAACAAAAACCAAAAAACAAAAAAACAAACAAACAAACAACAAAAACCAACAACAAAAAAATCAATTTACCAGATCAATTTTTCTTAAACAAGTTCATCATTCTCTGGAGCAATGAACCAATCAATAGGGAATGTTTTTCAGATGCTTTGCAGCCATCCCACTTTAGTAACTGCTAGAATTTCATATTGACAGGTGATAGGATACTTTGAAGGATGAATTGATCTGTTAGCCTGTAGTGCTACAAGGCAACACTGCAACAATAAAGATATATCCCTAGAGGATCAGGATTTGGAAATCAAACAGGAGGTAATGCTGTTACATTATGCATTAGACCCTGGAGGTAATTCAAGAGTGCAAGCTTTCTGGTCGCATTCGAAACCACAAAAAGGAAAGAGGCAAGGAACCACTACTACATAATTTTGAAATTACTTTTTAATTGAAGAAAAAGATGTTCCATGGCACCATCTAACTGCTGGATGCTTGGATTAAAAAAAAAAACAACCCAGAACAGTTTCAAAAGATGGCTACATTATGTTCTGAATCAGCAGAATTCTTGGGTTTGGTCATAAGTTCCTGACTGAAGCAGGAATGGCATAAGAAATTACACATAAGGTGGCCAGAGTAAGTAAAAGGATTTCTGTTTAAGTGTATAGAAAAATTATTTGCCTTGTAATGAATGATTCTTGAACAGCTGCACTCCGTATTTCCACAATCTACCAACTCAGCAGTATATCATGGCACATAAAAAACAGCTACTGAATTCAAGGTTTGATTCATTATGAAGAGGAAGCTGTGTGCTCAGGTCACATTATTGAATGCGTTTTGGAGAAATGTACCAAAGAGCAGAATCCATTCACACTGACAAAAGGAAAATTTGAGACCTGTACTCATGTCTGCTAATGGCCAAAGATTTGGACTTTATCTGAGCTCAATTAAACCACTAAGTTGGCTGCAAGAGTGGAAAAGTATTTGCTCTGCATTTCTGAAAGTCTCAAATTCAGGAAGAAACAGTTAGACAGAGCTATCTAGCAACAGGGTCAGCCCAGGGAAGCTAGCAAAATTATTGGCATCCACAGGTGCAGAGCCAAGTGTTGCTCTTCAGTACTTAAGTACATACTCCAGAAAATCAGCTGGAGTTTTCACACCTTGGGGACAGTCACAAGCAGAGTGAATGTTGCACAGTACAAAGCACTAATGCTGTCACACATACGGACTTTAGATGCTGCCAGTGGGCACCACCTGCCTCATCTAAATATAACCAGATAGAAAGATTGCCTTCTTTCCCCTTTCAGTTCACTGGTTCAAAAACGGCTCAAACTCAGTGTAACTGTAATGACTTGGTGTCACCTGTGTAGAGGAATATGTGGACAGTCAATTATGGCACTGTATGGTAATTCTTTTTGAGGCAAAATGGGGACTCCTTCTTCTAGAGGAGTTGAAAATGAAAAGCCCTACACTATAGAAAATTATCAGTGATACCAGTATGTAAGTTCAGAATAGTTAGCTAGGTGACATCTTTTAAGCAATGCACTCACTAAACACCTATCTAAATGAAAACCTTTACTCATCTTGCATAGTATTTCCTCCAAGATAATCCAAATAACATTTCAGTCTTAGATGTTAAAATCAAATTTATCTTTGTTTTAGATCCTCTGAAAACCATGTATTTCCAAAGCACCTAGGAATGCTGGCTGTCCTATCATATTCTACCCCATCATTTAGATCACACACCTCAGTCTACAGTTGCAATAAGCATATGAGACAGTTTCAAAATAGCTTTTTTGCTATCATATAGTAGATTAAACAAAAAATACCACGAAAATCTCCATGCTCAAAGTTTCTTTGATCTCATGTGGTACAATAATAAGAATAATGAAGTCTCTTTATCGCATACTGCATGAAAAACACATAGTTATATAGGGTTTTTTTATTTTATTTTTATATACACTTCTTCAAATTAACTTGTGAATAATTAGTAGATCACTACAAAGTCCAATCTCTGTGCTTAACTTGGAAGTTACATAAAGGAAAAATGTTAATACTATCAAGAATTTGTCTTTCAAATACTGTTTTCAAAGTCATAGGATCTGATTTAGTACACTGAGTCTATAGCAGTCAAGCCCAACTGCAAACAATAAATGACTATCACAGGCTAAAGAAGTTAGCCATGTTCATATGGGCAGAAGCTATCTGTGCTTATCTCTGAAGGAGTTAAAACTGAATCTCCTGTAGATTTCTTATTAAAATGTTCAATCTTAGAAGCACTATGTTTGAACATTCATACTACTATAGAATAAATATGATTAAAAGGAAGATGGAAATTGGCTATTAATATTGCAGCTCTTTGTTAGGAGTAAAGAGATAAAATTAACATTCTTGCTTTTGAAATGAACAGTTGTGCAGTTGGCACATCAGCACAGATCATAATGCAAGGAGGAAGTAACATCAGCAAATGCAGGGGACAGAGGAGTTGGTTTCTGTTCCTACCGCTTAACTATTTAACCTTTCTTGCCATCTATCTTTAATAGGGCTATTTTCCATTGCAACTTACCAGATCAAACACGTATGGCAAGAGTTTTCTATACCATGTAGGGGACACCCTTAATGTACTTGATTTTACTAAAAGAAAGTGAGTTCAGAAAACCAGATAATTTTTAGGTAACACTCTTTACCTCTTAGTTTGTCATTTCTGAAGTTCTCAACTTCAGTGACTGGGAAAATGCTACTTCTGTTTCTATTTATTGTAATAGCAC
>VXBW01004840.1:11638-14623 GCA_013400375.1 Thinocorus orbignyianus
TTCAACCTGCAGAAATGGATTATATCTTTATCCACTGGATACTGTTGAAACAGATACAGGCAGGAGAATACAAAAGGAGACATTTATAGACTAGCATGAATGTGATTGCAGTTGGCATACTGTGTTTACTTAGACAGTGAATCCTGTATCCTGTGAGATGGAAAAACAAATACATTCTTTACACACAGACATTAAATGCACCTTTGAACACTGGACCTGCAAACAACTGTTTGAGTTTTTAGTTACTGATGTTCCATCATCAAAGGTGAGGGAAAAAATAATTGCTTCATCTTTATTCTACTTGAGAATATAGGTTTAAAATCTAGTAATTCTCAATCATTTTTCTTTTCATGTACCGGGTTAAAAGTGAGTATTTTAATGGTTTTGAAATCCCTCCACTGATTTAAATAAAAACACATTTTTTTGTCATTGCACAAGCACTTTTTAATCCTTCTAAAATTTTCCTCCTGGGGCATACTTTTTAAACAATAAAAATTGAAAGAGAAGCAATACAAGCTCATTAATATATTTGTAACCCAAAACCTTGTTCAGTTTCTCTTGAACTTCCAGAAAGGGCCCAGATTTCTTGCTCTGCAATTTATTTAGAGGGTCATGATATCCTGACCTTACATATAAGTATATTATATAGTGAAGAGATGAGTACAGTGCTTACAAAGTATAGGAAACCAAGAATATCTGGGGCTGACATTCTCAATCTCTAAGACAGTGGATTAAAAAAAAATCCAAACCAAGTCTTTTAAAATATTTTTTTCAGGAATATGGTCTTGCAGGACAATGATTATTTTGTCAAATGTAATATATAAAAATTGAGGATAAGAAGCTTTTCAAGGGCTATGCCAACTTAAGTTCTCTTCTTTCCATTAGTATACAAAATTGCATCATGAAACAGGATAAAAAATATCTATGTTAAAAGTAGAAAAAATATTTACAGCTATTTGAACCACTGACAAGAATATTTCTTCAGTTTTTTTCTAACAAGTTGAAAGCTCACAGAAATGTTTTATTTTGGTGTGTGGGGTGGAGTGTGAAGATTTTCTCAGTACGAGAAACTGGAAAGTGCTGGATGTTCACACCCTGCAGGCTTACTCTGTGATCAAAGCACAAAGAGTTTTCCCCTGAGGTACCTCCTTGGAACTTTCCAACCTGAACTCAGATAAAACTGCATAAGAGTTATCACCTAAGTGATATTTGGATTTTCCATTATTTGGTCTCATTTTTCTACATTTATAAGTCTTTGAATAATGGCTAACATTCACAGCCCAGTTATTTTCAGTAAAACTTATCTAAATTTAATTCCCCACAAGCAATGACACACAGTCATAGTTTGAATAGAAACTCTACAAATATAACATTTGAAGCTTGCATATAGCATCAAACTTTTTTCTTCCCCTAAGATATAGTGCATTGTCCTTCAGGATCAAGACTCCTATCTGTAATAATATATAACTGTGGACACAGATTTACTTTGAAAAAAAGGAAGAAATTTATCACTTCACCGAACCTTGGAAGAGTGTGTGGGGTTTTATTTAAAAAAGAGAAAAAGAGCAGGGTTCAGTTGTGAAGCTCAGAAAGACGATGTTGGGCAGTGAATACAATTTATTCTAAAAATTATCAATATCTAAATATTGAACTGTTGCTACAATTGGAACGTTAGTTTCCCAGAGAAGTGCATCTTGAAGAATAGCAAAAGGAAGAATATCTAGGTTTTAGTGTTTGACCCCTAAGTGCATGTATACTTAGCACATCTGAAAAAGAGACTATTAATTCAAATTTAATCACCCTTAGGAGTTACTACTAATAGAGACTATAACCAAGAACCCTTGAGAATTTTGCAGAAGGGAAAGGGGAATACAGAAGACACACTCCTCCCACACAAATAGAGAACTGAGATTTCTACATCTGTGATGTTTTAACAAAGATTGGGAGCTATGGTAGCTGGCAGCAGGAAACTCACGGATTTGAATCTGCATGTGATTCAGATAACACTGTCAAGATTTCCATGTGAATAATATTTCCCACAGTAAGTATTTTGTTGGTTGAAATAATACATAACCATAAATATGTGTTATTTTTACTGAAAGACCCCTTCATATTTCTCCTATATTGACATCCATTAGTATGGGAACCATACAAGCCTAGAAAAAGACTCCCCATTCCCAAAGTAATACCTGAAAACTACATTTTTCAGATTGACAGGTACAGAGAGTATGTGCACTGGGGTAAAGGGAGAATACAGGAAAACTACCCACAGCCTACAACAGCAATTTCCCCAACGTATCTCCCAGAGCACACGCACAGCACATTGACCTGTGCTAATTTAGTATCTCAAGCTGCTTCATGACCTTAGCAAATGTGATACATCTAGACATGTAGTTTCAGTATCATTGCCTCAGTCATATCTGGTTTCTGCAGTGACTGTCCTCTCCCTCTCAGAGCCTCCACAATCTTGCCTCTGCAAGATTTTGTACCACCATTGCAACATCAGGAAGAATTTAGTTTGATAAGTGATGAAGTGAGTTGAAGATGTTCAAAGATGTCTTGCAATTGCTTGTCTGTCACTTTCCTTGCTTTACTCCCAGAAGGATAATTCATCATTTCTAGATAAGTAGGACCTGACGTATATTCCTTCAGATACTAATAACAGGGCCAGCTTCTTTGAATGAGATAAAAAGGTTGAACAGGACTTCAGGAACAGAGATAAGCCATTTTTCAGCTTTTTTTGAAATCCCACTCTATTTCTGAGTTGCATGAACATCACACATGGAAAACATTTTCTAGCTATAATTCTCGCAGTAATTTTTTTCAGTCATCGCTAGTTGAAAATAAAGAATCAACCATTGTGTGGTCTACTGGAAAAGAAATATATAAAATTGTTGATAATGATAGTGAATAGAAGACACTTCCCAGCTGCTAGGAAGATGTTCCATTTTAAAAATGTTCAGTGCTATTTATTTTTTGATTTGG
>VXBW01004840.1:16927-34201 GCA_013400375.1 Thinocorus orbignyianus
TCTTCTTTCATCTTTACAGGACCTACATTTTCGATAAGACAAAGAATCAATTGATTAGATTTTAATTGCTGGTCACTTAAAGGATGTACCTATCTTTTGACACCATTGAAATTACGCTGTCAATTAACTCCTACAACTCTCCTTTTGTCTTCTTTACTCACTTGTTCAGCACTTGAGATTGTGCACTGACATACTTGAGAATCAGTTATCACAAATATAACACATTACTGAGAACCAACTGTGCTTGTGTTTCTGCCAGAATGTTTCTGTTATTGAAGTGCTCAAATGTCAGGTTGGGGTAATGAAATACTCAATGCTTGAGGTAACTTTAGTGCAACAGAGAAAGAAGAAAAGTCTTCTTTTTTTTTTTTTTTTCCTCTCTCTTTAACCCAGAAAGAAAGATTTTACTGGCAAATAAAATATTCATTTTCAAATCAAATTTTGGGATGGAAAGGATGAGGTGCATCCAGATCTCAGTTCTTCCAAGGCCTTAAATAAAATTTCCAGATAATCATATGCATATGTAGGCTTTTTACATGAATCCTACACGTCAACAGACTTTGTCTCTCTGAAGCCTTTTATGAAAATTGTATACATAACTGTACATATGTTATACCTAGCTGTATGCAGAAGAATTGCATACTCTTCCCTAATAAAAAAGTACTACTCACAATTACATCACCAGCCATTAGTCTTCTAGAGCATACTGAAATATAACATAGTCAATACTCCCATCTACATAAAAAGGAAGTCTACATGCACCTGCAAAGACCACAGCAACAACAATATCTCCTAAAGCAGGAAAGTAGGATTGCTTCTCCCTTCTTCTTCTCTCCTTATTCACATGAATATTGTGGAATTAAAACAAAATCTGTACAGATTCAGGATACTTAAATTTACCTTGACATCATCACTGGCTTACGCCCTAACACCACAACTCGTGCAGGTAGGACCACAGCCCAAGAATGAGACTTCAATTTTGTGGAGATTTACAAGATGGTAGCACAGTTAATTTAATTGTAAAAGTGACTACATTGGATGTACAATACATATATGAAATAGATAAATTTTGGATAATAATTACATTGCACAAAAAAGAGAAAAAAACATCCTTACTCTTACAATTTCAAGGTACAGCTGCTGTGGTCAAACCAGCTGAACTCTGTACGCTGCATGTCCAAGACACAAACAGAAAACTATGAGGAAGCAGTTGACTGCTCCTTTCATTCTTTCAATTAAGCAGCTCGTATTTATATTTCAAGCTTGGAATTCCATTTCAAATTTTCAGCTGGCAGAAAGCCTGGAAGATTGGTTTAGTGAAAATCTGAAACAATGGGGTCCAGAATATCATCCCAGGATTATTCAGTCTTCCGTCATGTCTTTTGGAAGCACAGGTACAACGTGCAGCCTCATATGAGACGTTTTGAATCCTAGAGCTTCAGCCCGACAGCTTTGCCATGCTGTGACAGCCAAGTGTGAAATCATCGCTTACTTCCACTTGCTCAGTTATTTACCACAAATTAATAAGGACAGAGCAGAAGGTAGGCTGAGAGGAGAAATAGCAGTGCTTTCCAGTGGGAGGGATGGTCAAGCAAGCCCCAAAGCAGCTGCCAGGCTCAGGCTGATGCATCAGTGCGTGGTGGCAACAGACTTGAGGAAAAGGCAACCTGAAGTTGGGGTTTGCAAGTAGGGTGTGCTTTATAAGCCATGAAGTTTGACTGGCCTCCAACCTGAGAAGAAAATTAACCTATTGCTACCAGTTGCTTTGCCTGTAAATTGGCAGTGTTGTTGGCAGGTGTGTGGTTGGAAAGTGTTTTCAAAGTGGAGCAGTTTAGACATCTAGAGTTCGCTGCAGTCTAAACCCCAGCCCACTACTACTGTCCTACGACTGTTTGACCCATGCTCGCCACATGAACGGTGTTGTATTTTCAGACAACATGTTTATTGTGTAATGTGTTACGGTATCCTGGCTTTCTGTTTCTCTCTGCCTTTTCTTCTATTTAAAGCAATCCTCTTTACTCTTCAGTATCTAAAGGTAAAAGCTTAATCCTGAGGGAAACGTATAGAAACATATTTCCAACTACTGCAGCATGCACTTATTTGTGAAATAGTCAGGAGTTGTTTTACAAATGTCTTTCAGAAACACAGGTTTTCAGCCAATCAGCCATTTTCCTGTTTAAACACTGATTTAAAAACCCTGCCAAGTAAATCAGGAAGTTGAGAGAGAAATTTTACAGCACACAGAAAAGCAGCTGGTTTCTCCCCTTCAGGTCCTGGTAATTTAACCAGTTGTTTCTTTAAACAACGGCAGCAACAACAAGGAAGGCAAGAGTAGCTTTGTTTTATTACAGTAGAGAGAAAAATCAACTTTTGCGAAAGGTTTCCAGAAGACAACGTGTGCGCTATCGGTATTTTTCCATGTGAAGGGCATGAGAGGATATATAAATTTCATCACATGTTACATTTCATGTTAGCATGTAAGGGAACAAAATACAGCAGCTGCTCTAAGATTCCTAAAGGATTCCCAAGCAACTTTTCCAACGCTAGCCAAAAATCAGTACATTAAAAACATCACTGAAAAGCTTTAAACTTTACCCTTTTGGCTGAAAACACATTTAATGCAATGCCTGGCTGGGAAATTCAAATGTAATAAAAGTGGATTAAAAAAAAAAAAAAAAAAAAAAAAAAAAAAAAAAAAAAAAAAAAAAACAGCAGAAATGAGACTTTATTTATATTTTATTCAAGGGGTGAGAAACTTAATTCTTCATAACAATTAACAGTATCTTGTGCTGTTGCCTTTAGGGTTAATTTAGCTCATCCTCTCTTTTTGCAACTGTCGATTCTGAAATGTAGAAGCACTAAATTCAGCCATACTTATTTTCAGTGAGCTGCCTTTATAATTTTGTTATTTTCACAAATATCTGCAGTCATAGTATCCATTTTCTGAATGTGAGCCAGAACTCTTCTGCAATAAGAAAGCATTATCTCCTACAATGCTTTAACTATTCTTCCATTTAGAAGTTTTACTGGCGAAGAAGCAGAAACAGTGATATGAGCCACAGGTCACCAAATATCAGCCACAGAGAGAGAAGAGTAAAATAATCCAGGGCTTCAAAACTAGTGCTGGTTATATGAGCTCGGTGACATTTTCATAAGTCAGGTCTGATTAGGGATTCAGTAATATGCACCTATGCAAGTTTCATAACATTTTACACCAAAGGAACTACATCTAAAGGTCCAGAGGCAGGACACCTATCTTTCATACTTCAGAAGCTCATTAGTCTTGAGTTTGTCCCTTGCTTATCTCCTCTATGTGGCCATACCTAGGCTATTACTATTAGCTACCAAAATGCTGAAGTTTCGTTTAAAGTTCTTCTAATAAAAAATGTACTTCTTTAATGTACTTAACACAGGCAAGGTGTATGGGGTAGCAGTAGCAAAAACTTGCATCCAGGTGTCTTAAAATGTAGAAGAAATCCTGTAGAAGCTTTTAAAATACTTCACAGTCCTCTCTGCAGATGAAGGTGGATACAGAGGAGAGTAAGCATACGGATTTACAAAAATTGCAGCCGCAGTAATTCCTGAAACTCTGTTACTCCCACCTGGGTCAATCAAACCCTTTCCAGCAGAAAAAGATGGGGTGTTTCCCAACAGTAGCCACTAGCATGATTGTATTTGTACACCTAGGTTTTTGTGCAAAACCTAATTGTTGCCTAGGAGGAATTAAAACAACAACAACAAAAAAAAAAGGATAAAAATATTCCACACATTTATTTTTGTGACCCGTTTATATTTTTGGAAAGGTGTGCCTGTGAGGTATACTTAAGAAAGATTTTCAGCATGTGGCTTGACAGCTCATTCAGCAGCTAGACTGTGGGAAAGAGCAGCAGTGCTTGAATCTCTGCCCATAAAGCAAACTCAGCCCACGCAGACGACATGCGCCATAACCAGTGCTGATCTTCACAAAAGGGAAGTGGGTTTTATTTTTGTCCCCATTCCTCCAGTGTGATCAGGAGATGAGCAGAGGGGTAGTTAGCTCTGCAGGCCCCTGGCAGGCTCCCACTCTGCAGGCTCTACCTGCACCCAGCCCAGCAAGACTGCCACATACCTAGCAGCCACATACATATTACTTATGCTTCCATTTGCCCTTCCACATCTACCAGTGAAACTACCTTTCTCTGAAGCCAGACTGCATCAGGTACTGATGGAAGTGATGCCTCTGCATCCCAAAAGTGCCAAACCCCATGCCTCTGAGGTTATCAGGGGGCTGCAAGAGGCATCCTGCATGCAGTGGTGCCCCTCGCCACACCAGCACCGAACAAGTCAGGGCCAACACTTACATGAAGGGGCCCAGGAAGCCAGAGGCAGCTGTCCTCCAAGCTTGTGTATGTACCACACAGTGAAGCTGTAGACTACTCAGCAGAGAGCTGGCAGGCCTGAAAGCCCTGGCTCTCCTCCCCTGCTCCCAACTGCTGCCACAGATGTCCAGATTTTATTACAGAGATGAACTTGGATGCCTGCAGAAACAGCTGGAACTGGGGAGCAGGAGCCAGCCTAATTGGCTCCAGTACAAGACATGAGTGTGTTAAAAGAGGAAGCAAGAGGAAAGAAAGGGAGCTGTCTTCAGAAGCTGTGGTCACCAGTGAACAGAATAATTAAATACTTTCCTAGTCTTGCATCTCCATTTAAAAATTCTGTTAAATGCCACAGAACTATCACAAGACAGTGTCTGGGGGTTCTCTGTGGCCAGAGCTGGTAAGGCCCAGTACACACTGCGTAGATGTGGTTTGTTCTGGAGGAAAAATGTGACACGCTAGGTTAAAAGTTGCATCAGACTTCAGCACTCCCAGTGGGAGCAGAGTCCTGCCAAAGCTTCAGTTACAGCTAGAAAACCATCCACAAGATCGTTTAGGAACATGCACTGTGTCTTCCAGCATATTATGAACATATAACTATGGGGAGTATTTAGGTCTTTGAGAAAAGCAACAAAACCCACTGATTTTACCAGTGCCATAGTAACAGAATGCTCACATATTTCTAATACGGACAAAATCCAGAAACTTTGCTTCAGGTTTTTCTGAACTACTCTAAAAGTACATTCAAACGCAATGCTTAGAGTTACAAAAGTTGATGAAGAGGCACAAGCATTTGACTACTGAATGTGAACAGTCTATAGTCACTAACTCCAATTATAAAGCCCCTACTTAACTAATACAAGACCCCCTGATTTGTCACAGTACACAGTCCATTTTGCAGCTGTCTAGTAAAAGCTCTCTATCACAGACCTCTCTTACCTAAATCAACTAAAAATTAAGTAATAGAAACAGTTGTAAAGATATATGTTGCATGCAAACTGCATGTAGGATCTGTGAGAACTTTCTAGCACCTAGTTCAGATGTAGCCCCAGGGAAGAATGCCAGATGCAGCACAAGAACATGGCACACAGCACTGAATCCCCTGGAGAAGAAACCCAAGGACACTGAGAAGGAGCTACAGCACACAGCTATGATACACCCTGAGGTGTCTGGTTTGGTTGAGCAGCAACAAAGGTATTGGGATATCATTACTAGCAGAGGAATCTGGAGATAGCCAACCAAGAAATTTTTTCAGCAAGGGGAAAAACAACAGATAAGTAATGTAAATTTCAAGATCAGTATGATAGGAATCACGGGACCATCCTACTGCTTTACTGTTCTCTCAGCTTTGCCATATATCTCTTCTGAATGGGCCGTTAAATACTAATTATTTTTTCTTCTCTGAAGTAAATAACTCCCATCTGTGATTATTTATCAGTCATTACATTTTGATAATTTCATTAATATTTGCTTTAAGCGAGTTTTTACACCAATTGGAATTCCCCTGACATCCCCTCCCAACTTCTAAAAGATCCCTGAGTTTCCCATTTGCCACTTCTATTTCAGTTAGAGACTTAATGTCCTGACAACACATTAGTATATCTCCTTTGCCGTGACTGAAATATATGATGCAGTCTAGAATCATACTGCATCAACTATGCTAGAGGTATAATCTATCTTCATAACAGAAAAAACAACTATATTTTATAAATCACCACTTGCGTCATGTATTCTAAGTAGACACTTTCAAAACAATTTCTAATGATCCAAACTAGAGGAATTGTGGTTCTTTTTTTTGATTAGTCCTGACATAATTTTTGAAGCTATGAAAGTTTAAATTCCTCATCTACTGTCTGTAAAACATTTTGCTGCCTCTTACAGGTAACTCTTGAAAGTTGCCTCCAGATGAATACTGTCATTTTCAAGTAACATAAAAGTAATGTCCCATATTAATTTGTTTTTGCCATTAAAGTATTGACCAATCCTTACTCTAAATGAAAATTGCCAGATGCATCATAACAGAATTATCAGAAGACTGGATTCTTTTGACAAGGGAGCTGATGAAGCAGCACTTGGCCTAAGTATGGCATTCTCACCAGAATCCTGTGCCAGCTTCCTCACTGACTTTATATAAGATGTTTCACCATTTTAAAAAGCAAAAATAAAGAATTGTGGACTTCTAGATAAAAGCACAAGAAAAATAATAACAAATAACTAACATTTTCCAAGATGGGAAATAAATCAAGTGCACTTCATCAAACAGCTGTACAACTTGCTACTTGCTCAACTGGTTCATTGTGATTTTTCTCTAAAGAACCCAGACAACATGGAAGAGTAGTCCATTTTGAAAGAGTTCATCTGGGAAAGTTAGTCTTACTACCACTGGAAGTACAAAAATGAAGTAAGCAGGATAAGGTCAACACATTAACATTTACATGAATTCAGATCCCATGTAATTTTAATCCTCTTCAGTGACAGGGAAATCATCAGAGGGGTGGAAATTAGACTTCAACATTAATTCAAAATGCCTGGTTTAACCTTTAGAAAATAATTCAATTTTCCCTTTCTTTTCTTTTCATGTTCCCTTGTTTCCACACACCATGAAGGCACTTTTCTGTTTCTTCAAAATCATCTAAGTCTTTTTCAAGCTTTCAATTAAAATTTGACGAAACTACCCATAAACACTTTATGAGACCTAGAGTACACATGTGGGACTCAAACTCATTTCCAATTCTCCATGCCTTTTTCCTATTGACATAGCGGAACAAAAACTGAGTCAAGATTAGCTTCTATTTCACCAAAACACCAGTGGACAAGTGTTAGCAGTCACTACCTGGGAGTTCCAGGTGAACTTTTCAGTAACAAATTGCATGACAACAGACAAGTTGGACTAAAGGTACAAAGAAGGACACTCATCAACTGCTTTGGAAAGAGGAGTTGAGAATGAAAGAACATAAGGCAGGCAGGGACCGGGGGAGATGGAGGGACAGGGGAGACACAAAGCAGGAGGACTCAGAGAGAGGGTCCCAAATCTTAAGTAAATGGGACTTAAAGATACTTGAACAGTGAGAAACTAAAGCTTCAGAAAGTATTTTAATTTTTATTGCTCCACAGGGCTATCTAAGGCAACAATCATCCTTCTTACAGAGATCCTTTACATTTCCCCAGGCAAGTAGGCTTCAGCTTGCTATGTCTAGAACACTGCAGCTCTGAAAAGAGTCAGTTTAAGTAACCTGCCTGTCCTAGATGAGCAGAATCATGATGAGATAACACAGTCTCTTTGTCTCAAGTAGGACATCAAACATGATAAAATATACTGGTCAAAATGACTGAACACACTCACATCCAGACCCAAACTGGTAGGACTCAGCTTATCTTGCTGAGACACAGTCTGCAAAGATGGAAATTTTGCCAATACAGTGGTATCTCTATCTCTGACCACACCAACACAGGTTCTTCTTCCTTTCCAGAAAGGATTTCTGTTTAACTTCATGTAGGTTAGTGAGAGAGTGCATATAAGACTATCACTCTCATAAAGGACCTTAATAGCTTCAAAACAGCAAAAGTTTTGTTAAAGACAAACATCTACCATTTCTTTTTAGATAATGCACTACAATTATGCATATGGAAAAAAAGGAATACAGCCAATCCCTACATGAGACACGGGAACATTACTGAAGGCAAACACAGGCAGGAGTTCTAGAAATGTGATTATGCTCCCTGAAGACTTTAACTCTTCTTGTGGGGACTTCAGAGAATTCTTTCTCCCCGCTCCCAAGGGGAATGTGAACTCACTTGTGTGGTGAGGGCCCAATGGCACGAGCAGCAGTAAGCTCCAGGCTAGCCTGGAAAAATCACAAGGGCTTTTATATTTTTGTCCACCTGGCATCACCTCCAGGTGATGCAGAATGTCAGGAGAAGCGGGACAACACTAAAGAAGTGGGTTCTAAACTGGAAGGTGAATGACAAGGCAAAAAAAAAAAAAAAATCATGGAAGCCAGTTCTTCCAGTTCTTGAACAGTAGATAATCTGTTTATTCCACTTCATTTCCAGTGAAGGGGGCCTACAGGAGAGATGGGGAGGGACTCTTTATCAGAGAATGTAGTGATAGGATGAGGGGTAGTAGTTTTAAATTGAAAAAGTGTAGATTTAAGTTAGATACTAGAAAGAAATTCTTTACTGTGAGTGTGGTAAGACACCAGAACAGGTTACCCAGAGAAGCTGTGGGCAACCCGTTCCTGGAAGTGTTCAAGAATAGACTGGATGTAGGCTTTGAGCAACCTGGTCTGATGAGAGGAGGTGTCCCTGAGCATGGGAATGGGCTTTCTAACTCAGTGATCCTTAAGGTCCCTTCTAACTTTAACCACTCTATGCTTTCTATTTAAAAAATAAAAAATAAAAATAAAAAATAAAAAAAAAAATGGTTAAAGCCTGAATCAAAGCAATCTTTCTTATTTTATTGGCTTCCATCATCACTGTGGCCAAAGAAGTTCCATTCTTCTCATTTTTTGCCTGGCACTGACTTTATTTTAAATAGAAACCACTACAGTACTCCGTTGCCAAATTTCTGCATTTTTAAACATTCTAAATAGGACATTAGTTCATAACATGAATGTTTAGAAATCTGATCAACAAGCCATTTCTCAATACATTAAGCAGAGCAAGCAAAAGTAGGCTGGTTTATGTCAGGTACTTAGCACAAATCTCTTAATAATGTGTTTGAGTGCAGAAACCATTAATAAATGCATAATTCCCTAAGACAGGCTTGATTAATTAAGTCATATGTGTATCCTTCTAATTAAAAAAAGAACATTAGGCAGATGAGTGGAAATTCTGAGTATGGAATTCAAAGGCTGTATCACTTTTATTTGAACAATGAAAGAAAAGCTGCATGTTAGCATAGCTGCCAGAAAAGCAGTAAGAGTGCTGGCACAAATCCTTCAAACTCTGACTTATTCTGAAAAACTAAGTATTTATTTATTCATTTGTAGTCCAATTTATAATCAGGTAGCTGTCTTGATTAATCTAAGTAGTTCAGATTACAAGGGCAGCTGCTGCTAACGTTTACATAAGGAGAAGATATGTTGGTTGCATTTTTTCCTCAAACTGGCTAAAACCAAAGCCTTAGATGTTTTTGAACTCCCAAGGAGAACTATTTTATGAAAAAACAGCAGTCTAATGTTATACTTACATCCCAAGCACTTACTTTACTGTTATGTGGGCTGCAAATTTTGGTATTATACTATAAATTGCAGGAACACCAAAGTAATAACTATTTTTAAATGCATAGCTCTTCTGTTAAAACAATTAGCTTTTTGATGTTCCTTTTTTAAAACAAGTTTTAAAAAAAAAAAAAAAAAAAAAGAACAGAAAACAACATTCTGAGGCATAACTGGAACATAAAATATTCTACTAAGCTAACCGATACTGTTAAACATAACAATTTTGCCAAGGTTCTTTTCATGGATATGTATTGACAACAGTCGATTTGGTGTAACAATGCTAGTGGATAAGTCTCACGTGGTATGGCACGAGTCTCAGAGACAGGAACCTGTTGAGGTCAAAAATGTAAAGTTAGTGAACCGTACGTAAGCAAGCCTGGTACCTGTCAGGCACAGAAAACAGGCTGATCTATGAGACTGGTCCCAGTTGGGGAAAGGACTCTACTGCTTTGAGCAAGGAATTGAACTAGATGATCTTAAGATATCACTTCCAACCTAAATCATGCTGTGACATGGACCTGTGAGGCACTGACCTACTTATAGGAACACAATGTCCTATGACTGCTTAATTACAAGGAAGTGCTTTGATTTTGATAAGAAAACAACCAGGTGTCTGAAAGCAAGAGTGAAAATAGTAGGCAACAATGAGTAAGCAACAGCAACTGATAGACTTGATATAGGTTTGACAAAACACATGTCATTCCTGGGACAGGGAGAGGAAACCAGAAACAAGGAGTGATTTGACTAAGATTTGTCAGTGTCCCAAGAAACATTGTTGGGCCTTATAATAGCTGACAAAGTTGGCCTGAATCTGCTGACCAAAAGGGGCTGCAAGTCAGACACCAGATCCAGTTATAAAGCCAGTGAATTAGTTTCTCCAAAACCAACTAATGATTCAAAGGCATTAAGTCTTTTAATTCTTCAGCTGCTATATCCTAGACTATCAACACAAGCAATACTTCACAATAACAAGCAAACAAGTTCAACACAAAACCAGCCAGCCAGCTGCAGTATGTGGTCCTAATAAGTTGGTGCAGCCAAATTTATGCCTAGGCAATTAAATAACTCCTGACAAGAGTGAAAAAAAAAAAAAAACCCACCACGACTGCTAGTTTTTCCCCTGGGTCTTCATCTAAATAAAGAGTTGGCTGCAACCACTGAGAGAGTGGTCTGAAGCTTAGACAGACAGGCTGAGTCTGCAGCTATGAAGCCAGCACATTAGTACCACATCCAGTGCAAGATGACTTGTTGCACTAGATGAGTGAAAGAAGTCACACGAGGGTACAACTTCTGTGCAATCTGGAACGTAACTTTGAATTAAGCAGCAATCCGCTCTATCAAACAGTTAAGAACTGCATAAAGCTCTCAGTTTCAATCCCAGCTCCAAAATCTGGCTTACACAGCACCTGTGGAGAGGCACACGAGAAGAGGGAAAGGATTTACCTGCTATACAACTTCTTTGGGATGGCTGTTTAACTGAATTCATGAGACTTCCAGAGACAATTCACAGACCCTTAAGCACTGAATTCCAGTGCAATTGGTACCAGCAGTCTCCTTCACTTGAGATGAAGTCTTATGATCTCCACATAGAGAGAGATGCTTTAGTACCTCCACCCAGAAAGATACACAGCACTGCACTTACCCTTATCATCTTTTGCCATAACATATATGCAGACATCTATCAAAGTCTCTGCTAGTAGACTGATAAAAGCTTATCACTCTTCAAAAATCAAGAAAAACATAAGCCACCAAGACATCCAGCATGAGACAACAAATCCTGTTCCTAAAAAGTTAGACTATTATGGCAGATCTATGGAGACAAGATCCTGGGAGAAACCAAAAAGAACCTGTACAGTAACAGTCTGGCTGGAAAACATTTAAATCAGGAGATAGGGAGTGTTGTTACAAGAATCAGACTTGAAAGTTGTGTACCTGATAGTAAGGTCAATAAATATGATAAGAATGACAGAGAAAACAAATGCAGCCAGTCTAGTTTAAAGTGTTTAATAGTGAATCTGGATTAAAAAAAAGGCTCCTGCTTGGTCCCAGCGGGAGGTAGGAAAAAGAAAATAAGATTTCCATATCCTGACAGGCTCTGAGTTTAATGGAATAGATTTTCTGAATGGGAGGGAAAAACATCCTTCTTACAAATTAGTCTTGCTTTACTGACACAACTCAAAGTTTCAGTGTCTTCCTGGACTGTAATTAATTCCATGTAATCATTTCTTTTTTCTAGGGAAAACTGTTGTCTTTCTAGAGCTTAATTACAAGCCTAGTTTTTCCTGTTGTTCTGAGCCCTCCAGCTTGCTCTTGTGTTGTCTGCCATCTCCCATGCCCTTCATTGGTTAGCTCCACCCTAGAAGAACTGTGAAGCTTAGAATACTCTAAGGAAGATACCATTTCTCTCATTCCCCACTCATCAAACTCTTCCTTTTGTCTCTTTATATCAACTGTACATTCACAAACTTGTCAAAAACCTACGTATTTTGTTTTGATGTTTGGGGTTGTGGTTGTTTTGTTTGGTTGCTTTTTTTGAGGAGGAAAAAAAAAAAAAAACCAAACACATTAATCACTTATATTGCATATTATACACACAAAAATGAGACCTGGAATGGTCTGGAACTGGATAGTTTGACTGATGAGTCTGTTCCTGATTTAAATTATTTCAGAATGTGACCGAAGTCATCCTGATATCTAAACAGAAATAAAAATTAGGTCTTGATGTGCAACCAGACATTGTAAAATGTCCAGTAGGTGGATTTTTGTCAATATTGTTAGTTTTCCCTGAGCCTTTGTTTTCTACTGTTGCATGCCCTTGGCTCCTGGTTGCCATTACACTAGAGTGCCTGCATATTCCCTGAAGATCAGTATTGTTTCACAGCTTATCTTTCCTTGGGACTCAAGTCAGATGAACATCCAGGTTTGTATAGTTTAATCTTTGAAGGTTAAACATCACATTGATTTAAAAAAAAAAATAAGTACAATTCTTGATATATGTAAGAAATGTTCCTCTCCTTCCAAACCTTCCTCCTTCCACTGTGTATATATACGTATCTCTCTCACTCCTGGATCAAAAAGCTAAGAAAACTGGACAATATGAGCATATATCTTACAAGATGCTTTATCCTCTCTGGGCTGGTTAGTTGTTTTTTTTTTTTTAAAATCTTATTTCTCAGTTTTGTAGAAATACTTGTAGTCCAAATATACACTCCAAGGGACTTTTTTTTTTCATTTTCCTATAAATATATAGTAAGGGATCACTTAGTCTATATGTACTGACGTACTTCAAAAACAAAGGGAAAATATTTGGCAGTTTTAAACCTTACTAAGAGTAGCACCTCTTTTTCAGGCCTCATTGTTGGTTCTCCGGGACAGACAATAGAGCATGGCCTTCTAGAAACATGTTTCCTCAACAATTACATTTTCCTCCCTTGTACACAACCCCAGTGTTACTAAATGTTTGCAGACCATTCACTGCAGGAGCCAGGGTACAGACAATTCAGACTGAAGCCTGGAACAGAGATAAACACTGAAAATCTGGAACCCAAGTAACGGCCAAGGGTCTGGAGCCAGGGCCAGAATACAAACCAAAGCTGAAGCCAAAGACAGGACCCAAACACGCTGCCAAGAGGCAGGAACCAGAGCCAGGATATGATCAAAGCATTGGGACCCAGAGCCAAGATGCAAGCCAAAGGTCAGAAACAGCTACCAGGGACTTGGATCAAAAACAGGCTTCAACCATTCAACAGCTGAAGAGCAAATGCAGGCACTGCTTTAACCCCCAGCAACTAATTACATGGGATGACCACACATGTGATTGTGCTGCTGAAAAGCACCAGGTCTACCTCACCCAGCAATTTAACAAACCCCAGCTAGTACTGAACTCGGGCCAAACCCAGCAGTCCAGACCAAACAAGTTGCAAACTATTACCTCCCAGCTAAGTATCAGTACTGGGGTACCAGGTAAGGTCTGAAAGGATGTCGTGGTTCTGAGCAAATCAGAACCGAAGGACAGATAGCCCTCCCCCCCCCTTCCCCTTTTTTAAAAAGGAAAAAGGAGAGGAGAGGGAGAAATTAAAGAGATTCAGGAGTTTAGAAAAACTAAACTACTTTAATAAAACATAAAGAATAATAATATAATGAACAATAAAAGGAAATTAAAAAAAAAAAGAAAGAAAAATAAAATAAAAGTATACAGTATATACAAAACCGTATTAAGTTCCCAGGATGACGACCACGTCACCAGCAGGCAACAGTCCCAGGCTGGAGTCGGTGATCGACAGGAGCTGAATTCCAGATCTGGAGTCAGGAACGCTCGGATCGGGATCGAAGGCAGACGAACAGGCAGGGTCCTCCTTGGACGTCGGCCATTGAAGGAAGAAGGGGAAAAGAGGGCTTGACCCTTCGATCCCTCAGCTTTTATACTGAGCATGATGCGGATGGGATGGAATACCCCTGTTGGTCAGTTTTTGGGTCAATTGTCCTGTCCGCTCCTCCTTGCAGGTGGGACCCTTCGATGCTTCCGCTTCCGACCCTCCAACGGGCAGAATAACAAAATTACCTGACCTTGGTTGTTCCAGCAATGAGGATAAACAAGGGCCTGTCTGCATACCATTCCTTGATATAATTGGGTCTTATCACTGTGAGACGAAACAGTTTCTCTGAGCAGTGTGCTGTTAATTTCAGAGTTTAGTTGGTTAGAAGAGGCCCAGCTAAGAAAGTGAAATTGTAAAACAGAAAATTGGTTCATTTTACCCCAAACCAGGACAAAGGAGTATCACTGTTTTCTTGCCTGAATCAGCCTGATAACATGATTTGTTATACCTAACACACGCTTGTGGTGCTGCATCCTTGTGCCTTTGGCAACATAAATTACTGTCACTGTGCCTCAGGAAATGGGATAGCTAGATGACCAAAATGGAAATCAAAACCACAGAAAACTTACAGGTACAAAACTACTTTTGAGTTCAGTTTCATCAACAAGCTTGTGGCTGTGAAAACAGGTATTCCAGTAAAGAGAGTTGGAAAGCTGCTCCCTTTATCAGTAATCAGGCTGGCATACTTGCTAAAACAAAACTGAGGAGAAAAGCCAATGTATAAATACACCCTCATGTGCAGCCACCAACAAATAGTCGCAGAATCATAACTAACACACTCTCTCCTATAAAGTCTGAACTAAGAATCAGAAGCTGCAGAAATTAGAACAAAAGAATAGCATGAAATATCTTACCACAATCTTTGGCTAGCCAGTGGAAAAGAAACCATTAATTGCATACCAGCTGTAGATGTAACAAGAGTGCTTATCTAACGAGCAAGCCCAAGTTGTGGAGGAATGAACCAAGACAGATAATCAGAGCCCACTGCACTGACACATCCAAAGCTCATTCAATTAGAATTAGAAGTACTGATAAATAGAGTTGCCTAATTTGCCTTGACTAAATAAATGGCATTTCACAAAGTCCTCTCTGTGTCAAGTTTGAAAAAAGCTATAGTGAGATGCATACATTTTTCCTTTAAAATAGTCTTCAATTTTACTTCCACAGATGCCAAATTACAGGCTACATAGCAAGAAACAAGTATTACATTATCAGCATCCAAAGTCATCAATAGTCATTGTCTTCATTCTCTTCCACTTCTGCATTTTACACCCTGTTAATCCAGGTCGGATAAACACCTACTTATGAAGGAAAAAGGTGACTTTTTTCTCAATTACAAAGAGTTTGTAAATGCATGGAATGTTGAATTAAGTCTGGTTTAGTTTATATTAGCTTTTATTCTTTTAATTTATTATAAATACGTATGTACACACATGTGAAAAGCTGTAAGAATTGGAGGACAAGAGAGTGATCCCTACGTAAGAACGGGGTGACTGGTGGGGTTGAGCACTGGGATTCATAACAAAGTCCAACAAAACTATATTCATCTTGGTTATTCGACAATACACATGATGTCCCTGTATTGTCATATGATGTCATATGACATTCTTTCAAGAGTGTGTGCCTGTGGTTTTGGTGGAGAAAAGAAAATAGACAAGGGCAAAAATGGAGAGGAAAGACACTTTTTTCAGCTTTCTTTGTAAAGAACCACACTGCCAAAACATCAAGGAGCTTCCTTTCTAGGTAAAATTACAGTTTGTGATACTAATATTTCCTTTTGCCAGAATCTCTGTAGGTGCATCTGCTCCTAGTTAAATCCCAAAGACTGAACATTATTTTTTAAATAAAAAGCTATTTTTGGAAAGCACTGACATTGCTGTGGGATTACAAAACCTGCATGTTAGTATTTGAGCCCAACTCGATTTCCCCTGGACTGGAAGAGTGGGACATGAGTCAATGATCCCAATGAGCTGCATATTAACATTGCAGGTTAAGAGAAAGGGAAATTAAAATAACATAGATGCGTAGATTGATCTAGGAAAATCTCACTGATGACACAGTGAGACCAAGAAATCACAGACTTCAACGAGCTCAGAGATTGTCCTGTTTTGTCGAGTTTGAATTTACCACAGCATTATTTTTAAAGATAAGGGGAAAAAATAAATTTGATATGTGATTTCTAAATGTTTTAAAGTATATTATCAAGTTCAAGTAATAGGGGCATATCAACACAAACCTCTCAAACAATGTGTATTTCCCTAGTCTGTTAAATACTCAGTGTTCAGGACCTTAAAGTCTTTAGGCTTTCATTTGGCTTTCCTCACCAGAAAAACAGTGCATACTCTAAGACAAGTTTTCCCCAGTAAAAAAGGCTGTGAAATGATAGCAGAGACGTTTTCACCTAAAAGCTGGGGAGTGGGGGAACAGGGATAGGGGAACAGAAAAAATAAAAGAAAATGAAAGAGAGCAATACTTTCTCTAATATCTGTGGAAACTGTGCAGAGCAGACGGATGTAATGTTTCTCACCGCTGCTCAGATACCATTACTGAAGTCCCTTTCTTTTCTTTCCTTGAAGGTCTAAACCTTTCTAGTCAAATACTGAAAAGTATCTACTATCAGTAGTGGAATTATAATTCATAAAGCATTTGTTACGCAGGTATCAGGCATCTTCCAAACAAGATTGTTACAATTTAATATGGGATTTTTTCACAGACTAAGTCATCTGGAGTTGCTAATATACTTTATAACAGCTAGAAACCATTTACTTAGACCACCCCTAAAACTGAGCAGAGTAAAAATATCTTTCAGTCTGTTATTTAGCCTGAGGTCTAAAAATACTTTGTGACAAGGTTTTGACATATGTCCTACAAGTAGCAGCTCACTTGTCTACAGGGAAAGTACCTGGCTGCTATTAAAGCTGGGTAAGTTGTTAACAACACAGGTGTCCCTGTAATTTCACAGCTGCCTGGAGGGTTCATCAGGTATCTCTTCACTTAAACGTCAGCAAGTGCCTGGAGGCAAAACCATATGGGGTGAAAAGAACTCTCCCAGTAAAGTAATTTCTTACTTATAAATCCTACTAATTTATGACCCCATGTTAAGGCCTCAAGCACTTTGGAGAACTATTACATAAATCTTTTTTAACTGCATTATCATCTCTTGCACACAAACCATAATTTATTCTAAGGACTTCAAAGGTCATCAGTTATCCTGGCTGCAGCTCCAGCCTGTCAAGACAATTCATTAAAAATAGAGACTTCCCAACAAAGTTTTTCACTTTAAATTGCCAGATGACTAAAACTGTTAAGTACTCGCTCTCA
>VXBW01004843.1:0-44948 GCA_013400375.1 Thinocorus orbignyianus
GAGGGGAAAAAAACCCAACACACCCAAAAAAGCATCACAGCTTTGAACTGAGCACAACACAGTCCTAAAAATTCTGTCTTTATTATCTACTTGTAAAAAGTTATAAGCCCATAAACTAGTTAATTTATGAGCCGTGTTAATCATTTGTTCCCATTTGATCTGAGGTTTAGCAAACAGGGTTTCCTGGGACGGAGGAGGATAATTTGCAGGTCCAGCTTGGCTCCGGAGGGGGCACTAACTAATTTGACACCGTAACATGACATCGATGGCAGGCACACACTAATGACCCAGCTGCTAGATGCTCCTGTCATCCTGTCGCCGCCGTGAAAAGCAAGTTTCTTCTTATTGCCAAAAAAATAAAAAAACAGAGAAAAAAAGTGCAGAGTGGTCCTACTAATTATTCAGACATGCACTATAATGAGAATCTTAGTGCTCCTTCCCAACATACGAACCGCTCGCTAAAGCTCCCATTTGTCTGATATGGTGGCTGATTAGAATTTGTTTCCTGAATAGTAAAACCGCAGCTTAAAATAAAGCAGAAAGGATAAACAGCCTTTTATTCGGCATAAAACTCAGAAAGTGGCCATTTTGGTTTCAAGTTGGTTTTTTTGTCATTTATTTACACCAGAAGAATAGAAAATTGGATTAATTTTTAATAGTACTTCTCAAACAACATATACATCTTCATGGAGTTTTACTGTCTAGATCAGTCAGGACATAAATTCTGCAGACAAAGGGTGGCTCGGAAGGTATTTTCTTTTCTTGCTCTTATGAGAAATGACATTTTCTAGAACAGAAACTTGTAGCAGACAAATCACAAGTTGGAAAGACAAGTGTCTGAACTGATTCCTCAAGATGAACTTTGAAAGCTCATAAGGACTTTACGTATCGCTGAACAATCTGGATGTAAAAACAGGAGGGGTAAAAAAAAAAAATAAAAGAAAAAAAAAGTAAATGTAGAACAGTGTTTTCCAGAATCTACATTTATTCCTCGCTTTAGATCCTGACCCAACACAGGCTACAGCTGCGTATCTGTGCTATTACTTAGAGCTCTAATTTTCACAAGCCTCTGCAGCAATGCAGAATTGCAATCCCCAAAGAGGCCAATGGCCCTACCAACCGATGGCACATGTTAAATACACAGACCGAAGGGACGTAACTACCCTGTAAAAGGAGCCTGAATTTCTAAGGATAACACTTAGCTCTTTCTGAAAAGCAAACCCTTCTAAGAGCGTTTCAAGTGGGCCACCCAAAGCCGAGCACACGCTACTGAGTCATTTAGAAAAACGTAATAAACTCGAAAGTGTTATACACAAAGGTGAAGGAGACACGCGCTCCACTACCACCCCAGGACAGTTTGAAAGCCATTACTGGTTAATAGCTCTCTAGTGGTCCACAGGAATTCAATCAGTGGTCTCCCCTCAGATGTCGTATCTGTGCTGGAAAAGCCACAGCTCTATTAGGAACATATTGGCTGCTGGTGTCTGGGGGAGGTTGTCCCACTGTGTAGACCACAGTGGGCTCAGGGTTCTCCCTCTTCCCCTGCCTTCACCCTCTTGGCATGCTCCTCAGCCTGGATTTAGGGGTGAGGGGGGAGCCCAATGCTTGCATTTCTCATGCTGTTATGGTTCATCACGCCTTCTTCACAGGGATGAGAAGAGCAAAGGAGCTGCTGAGCATCAGGGGATGACAGGTCATAGAATGTTTAGAGTTGGAAGGGACCTTGAAGATCATCAAGTTCCAACCCCCCTGCCATGGACAGGGACACCTCCCACCAGACCAGGTTGCTCAAAGTCCCATCCAGCCTGGCCTTGAACACTTCCCACCATGTGGTTGTGCCCACCACACTCAGATCCAAACAGCTGTCCCCTCCACATGTCACCGGGGTCCCTTGGCAAAGCACATACCACCTACAGAAACAACATCACCAGCAGAGCACTGGGCACTTTGCTCCTGGCCCCAACTATTCCAGTTAAATTAATGTTCCGGTAGCTTTTTCTACCAACGGCAGCACCACCAAGCCATCAGAGCGGCACAACTTCCAGAGATGAAAGCGAAAGTGCATGTTTGGAGAGCCAAACCCATGTAACGTAAATAGCGGGTACACGCTGGTACATGTCATTTTGCAGCGCAACATGCAAAGGGCACATGAATCATTAGCGAGAGAACAACCCTGGCACCTTCCCCAGAAATACCTCAGTCAGCACCCAGCAGGAAAGAAAAGATTAAGTAAAAATAAAATAATAATAATAAAATAAATATTAAAAAAAAAAAAAGAGATCCCAGAATGATAAACGTGGTGGCTCAGCTCCCACAGAAAGATACCCTTAACAGCGTTCATCTCTTTGGAAAAATAGAGGTACCGTATCTTGGATACGGCACCACTAACATTTTCCACATGGCTGGGGATGGATCGGTGAGTGGCCTTCTCCTAAACAACAGCATCTCTACGTGCCAGCTGTTGGAAAAATGAAGACGTGATGCATTTTGCACTCTGTTCTCATACCGCACCCCCCCACCCCCCCCGGTATTAATTCAGACAGAGGAGGAGAAGAGAGAGTCATCAAGTTTATTTCAAACCAGATTATGCCATGTTCAACCATGTTGTGTGGACACGCTGCAGTAGCCTCCTCGCCCAGCATGCCGGAGTGTGAAGAACGATCCTTTTATATCCACAGCATGACTTGGCCAACTTGAAAACGCAACAACTAAAAACTCCAACGTCCTTCTGTCAGTTTAACTGCTAATTTGCAATGGATTCGGTTACACTTCCCGTTTAAGGCAAGCTCTCCCTGAGAAATCTTGGGCAAGAGGAAGCAGCAACCACCAAAGAATTAAGAAAAAAAAAAAATTTATAAATCTCACCCACAACTTCAGAAAAGGAGGCAGAAGCCCTCCCGCTGCCCCCTGTGTTTGTGACCCAGATGGGCTCCTCTGCAGCTGTGAGGTCTGTTCCCAGGCTAGAGAGAAGCTATGGTTACGTGGCCAGGCCAGCCCATGAGGCCAGGAGCACCCATGAAGAAGTGCCCTCCTTTCCCTGCCATCCCTCTCTGCCTCTGAAGGTGACTCAGAGGTAGGTGAGGCACGAAGGATGCCGTTCCCTACAAGAGCAGGAACAGAGGAGAGACTCATCCTCTGTCAGGATGAGGAGCTGCTCTCAGGATGGATTCAGATCACAAACCTCTCCAATCCCGGTGCACAGGCAAGGTTTCCACATGAAACAGCTGGATCACTGCAACCTGGTACCATGGGCAGGAGCTCTCTGTGGCCAGCTAGCCCTCACCAACCCAACTTGAAACCGCTCCTTAGGTCTCAAAGGTGACAGAATGAGGAGGACGTTCAGCACTATGACTTACCTGCAAAGCGAGATGCCAACTTAACTAAACCATGTGGGAACAGACTGGTACTTATTTATGTCTTTAAAATCGGTGAAGTTGTACAGGTGGGTAAAAGCCATGTCAAGACCGTAATTAATCAGGATCAAAGTAAACATGTGGTTTGGGAAAGGTCCTCTCAGCCTGCATGAGTTCAACCCTCCACGTCTATCTACTCACTCACAACTGCACTTTAAAGAAGCCTTTCCCCTGCTTTCCCCATTTCTTTTTTCTGCTATAGCAAGAAAAAACAAGGGCTGGCATCGCTCAGCTCCTGATCCCTGTGGGCATCTCTGTGGCACATGCTCTGCACATTAAAGCACCAAAACAGTTTCACAAATTTATTGCAGAGCTTTATCAGAAATGCCATTTAGCTGAATACCACATATGAAAGAACAACCAAAGTTTAGTATTTTTTTCCTTTTCTCATACCAAGGTGGATCACATGGAAGAAGTGCTCCTTCCAGCGTGGCCTGAACTGGGCAAAAAAACCTATGTACAAATTCACTGAGAAGAATTCACTAAGTAAAATAAAGTAATGGCTTCACTGCACTGATCCAAACAGCAATCACTCACAACCAGCTGCCAGACCCCAGCCTGGTGAAAGAGACAAAGACGGCAAGATGGCAACTAGATAAAGTGTAGGAAGGCTTCCTTTATCTCATCAAGCAAGCTATGAAGATGGGAACTGGTGATTACTGTTCCCGTGAAATCCCATAGAGATTCCCTGGAGAAAAAGGTTTAAAGTAAAAGTAGGTGTTGAGCGTGCAGGAGAAAGAGATACTGGTAAAAGAATCATCTTCTTGATGCCTCTTCAAAAGGCATCACCTCCACTTGCCACCTCTTCTCATTCTTTTTTGGTCACTACCAGAGAAATGACACCAAACACACAGAGTCATAGAATGGTCTGAGATGGAAGAAACCTTAAAGATCTTGAAGGGCCAACGCCCCCTGCCATGGGCAGGGACACCTCCCACCACACCAGGTTGCTCCAAGCCCCATCCAGCCTGGCCTTGAACCCCTCAAGGGATGAGGCTTCCACAACTTCCCTGGGCAACCCGTTCCAGTGCCTCACCACTCTCACATTCAATAATTTCTTCCTAATATCAAATCTACATTTCCTCTCTTCCAATTTAAAACTATTACCCCACATCTTATAGCTCCACTTCCTGATAAGAAGTCCCTCTCTGTGTGTATATAGACATATAAAGCGAGAGTCAAAACATTAATTTCCCAAGAGGATCAGAAGTTATACAAGAGGGTGTCTCCCCTGCCTGACACAACCCCTGTTTTTCAGTTTTCCCCGAGAAAAATCAAGCAAAGTACCTGGTGACCAGCCCCAGGAAAAACATGATGCTGGGGGGACAGAGAAGCCCTTGCCATAACCCAAAGCAGATGCCAGCTGAGGTTAGTGAAGCTCCTGCCTTCTCATACAAAAGTGTTTTATTTTAGAAGAGAAAGAGACAGGTTTGTGGTGATGCTGCCTTTGGGCTTCTGGGATTTTGTTTGTTTGTTTTTTTAAAAAATAATTCAGCAAGTTATGCCTCCATGTAACATATGAAGGTGATTTGATGTGGTAATTACCTATTACATTTGACAAGGTAATTAATGTGGCAAAATACCACTGTACAATGTGTAAATTTCGTTTGCTATCATTAAAACATGAGTCTGCTTAGCAAACTGCTCTGCTCACAAGAAAAAGCAAGGGATGGAAAACTCCCAGCTGTGCACATTCTGTCATCTAGAAAGCCTATGGACTGACCTTCAGCTTCAAATATGCTCCTGCCCCAATAGACATTCTCTAGCAGGACCAGAGAACTCTAAAAACAAACAGGAAAAAAAATTAGCAACGTCTTCCAGGAGCAGTTCAGAACTTCTTAGAGATCTTTAACACCTCAGCTAGAAACGCCTGAGACTTTGATGTCAATGTTTGCTTACAGCTCAAGAATAAAATCTCCTTGAAAAATGTTTTCTTTTCAGAATTTTCCCCTCCGACGTGTCAGGTATATCAACCTGGAATGAAGGGCTGCACTGCTCTTGGAAAATGAAAACCAGGAGCATCACTGAGAGGATGCTCAAAAATTTTCAATCACTTTAAATGCTCTGATGACTTTGCCTCCAGATGAAGGCATCCGAGCGTACAATGATGGAAAGGAGAAGTCAAAGACCCACGTGCAAAGCTAAATACCAAATAGCAGGAACAAAACACATACTGTAAATATTATTAGTGCTAACTATGTAAAATGTTCCTAAGTACACAATACATTCAGACCACATACTTGAGTCTATGGAAAATAAAAACACATTCTTGACTCAGGTGCCCAAAACCAAATCTGAAACCTTCGGTGGTTACACCAAGACCTTCCCTGGGTAATCAAGGAGCAGGATTGATACCTGCTTGCAGCTCAGATTTCTACCACTGCTGTTTTCACATTAGAATATCCTAAACAGTTTATGGTTTGAAATAATCCCAAATACACTGTAAATCTGTTTGCACTAACATAGAATAAGAAAACAAGACAAGAATCCACATGGCAAACCCAAGTGATTTAGAAGCAAAGGTATCCAATCTGTCATGCCGTATTTAAGAATTTCCCATCCTTATTCTTATGGACTATACTCTCAGTAACATTTTAACAAGAAAGCCCAGACACTATCCTGAAATCGACTTCGTTGCCCTTGGAAATGCAGCAAGGACCTTCTGGATGAAGGCCCTTTTAAGCACCTCTGCCTTTGCACCAGATGGACTTCCACTGCAGCAACCACTACATACACCAGAAAAAACTCTTAAATCCCCCCCAACAAAAAAGAAAGCTCACGTGATGAGTACCGAGGACCACTGAAGCTAAACAAATCTCCTCCCACCCTTAACTCAAAGAAATCTAGAGAAGTAATTACAGAGGAACAAGACCCCCCAAAGAAATCCTTAGGAGAACATCAACCTATTTCTTCTTAAACAGAAACACTCATTGCTCTGCTGTAGGAGACAATACATCCTTGGACACAGCGGTGGGGCACCAGTGGTGCTCATTACCTAGCTTCTGGGAGCAGTGAATGCCACAGATGGACCTTCCTGCCCAATGAACTGATGGACAACACCATTGGTTTCATCAGCCTGACTGAGCCACATCCAGGGTTTTCCCCCTCACCTTCCTCACCCTCAGGACCCCAGCAAGGTGCCTGCCAGGAGAAACGTGATCCCAGCTCCTTTCACACCCAGGCATGAAGTGGCAGAAGGGAGGAAATCCTCTCTTTCTACAGGTTCTTCTGTTACTAATAATTTTTATTTTATTACGTGGAGGTGAGAAACAAAACCCAACATCTGACTGAACTGGGGGGGGAAAGAGGAAAAATGGAAAGAAAAAGAGTCCTTTCTGTGAAGAATACACATTTGAAGGGTTCAAACAGGCTTAAGAGTCTTAGCTCTAGGTTGAGCAGGGCAGTTGCCAACCTCTAACTTGAACAGGGAAAGTCATCCAGGTGCAGCAGTGCTAGATACAGGAGCACAATGAGGTACTGGGATGGGACTGATATGGGAGAAATAAAACATTTAGCTGGATGAGGTGAAAGACCCTTCCCAGATTGCACTCCCATCACAAGAGAAAGAAGCAGCCTTCCAGTTTCTGAAGGGAGCCCACAGGAGAGATGGGGAGAGGCTCTGTATCAGGGATTGGAGCAACAAGAGGAGGGATAACTGTTTTAAACTGAAAGAGGGGAGATTTAGATGGGATATTAGGAAGAAAATCTTCACTGTGAGGGTGGTGAGGCACTGGAACAGGCTGCCCAGAGAAGTTGTGGATGCCCCATCCCTGGAAGTGTTCAAGGCCAGGCTGGATGGGGCTTTGAGCACCCTGCTCTAGTGGGAGGTGTCCCTGCCCATGGCATGGGGTTGGAACTTGATCTTTAAGGTCCCTTCCAACTTTAACCATTCCATAATTCTCCAAAATACCCACTAACTGCGGGATGCCTGTAAAACAACCACACTAATCAATTTGAGCTCCCCACAGCTCACGAATGCACGAGTCATTTGAAGTCATCTCAAGTCCAAGTTCCTGGAGATAACGTCAACACCTGCCTCTGGTCCAGGTGCACTTGAACCGCTGGTGCAAGAGTTTTGAGAACATTGTGAGCCCGCTGGGTGGTGGGTCCAATGCAGCTTGAAGAAGCAAGACGGAAAAGCTCCCATCTTGGCAGGATTTAGAAAAACTTAATTAAAACATGGCCATGTAAGAGAACAAGGAAGAATACTTTAGAGAGGCTGCAGCTTTAAAAGTTTATATACAATCACATAAATCTAAAAATTAACAAATTTTCTTATTATACAAAAAAATATCAAAATATTTTAATCCTCTATCTCACAAACCCTTGTCTGGTATACACTAGTAAGCAGTACTACTATTTGCACTCTCTCCTCTTCTTATTTTCACCTGTTGCTTTAGACCAAAAAAAACAACCAACCCACCACCACCACACTTGAGTCTATCATCAACACTTCAAGGGTCACGTAGAACAATCCTGGACTGAGAAGTTCATGGAGTTCCACAACACTCTGTATGCTACAGAAAGAGCCTTGCTTATAACGAACAGAGATGAAAACAAGAAGAGTAAAAATGCTTCACACATATAATTAAGCAATACATACAGAAATGCTTTTTGGTGTTTTTTTTTTCAGTACTTTAATTATTCATCAGGTATAGCATTGTTTTACTATGTGAAATGTTGGATATACAGAAAAGCCAATTCTTTCAGAAGTATAAATTCAGCCACAGTTCTATTACACCCTTCCTAGCAGTAGCTAACGAGAGTTTTGCTAAATCTTTGCAAGTGGTGTTTTCAGGCAGTGAGAAAATCCAGTCTTGCACCTCTCCCCTTTGCTCCCCCTCCTGAGCCTTAACTACGTTGTTTTATTACAATTAATTATTTAGGTGGTTCCAGTAACAATATATTAATACTGCTGTTCAGTCCCACAGACGTGAGCTGAGCGGTGATACAATTCACGGCTGTTTCGTTCCGCCTCGGACTTGTACTGCCTGAGAAAAGAAATTTTCCTTCAACTTAAAACTTGCTTAAACTTAGCGATTCAGCACTTCAGTGTTATTTTTCTAGGACGTAACTAGCAATAAAAGATTGCTATAAATACGTTCTCCCTATATTCGTGCTCTGCGTAAATATACTTTAATGGCAGTAATTGAAATTTGAATAGGATGCCAACACCTTCAGGCAGACTGACGCGACATTTAATTTATGCAATTAAACATG
The DNA here is from genome assembly GCA_013400375.1 of Thinocorus orbignyianus. Lineage (NCBI taxonomy): Eukaryota > Metazoa > Chordata > Aves > Ciconiiformes > Thinocoridae > Thinocorus > Thinocorus orbignyianus. The sequence goes on from VXBW01004843.1 coordinate 8,634, forward strand.
AGGGTGGGGAAGCACTAAACAAACAATGTTTGTTAGTTGTATGTTTCACATGAGACCTATTTTCTCAGTTTATCTGTGCCGGGTTTGGTTTGGCTGGGGAACATCTTGGGAAGCAGAGAACCAGCCCCCAGTAGGGTCTGGCCCCAGGGAAAAGGAGGGAAGGACGAGGGATGCTGCTGCAAACACTCAGATGGAGCTTGGGAGGAGGAATCATCCCTTTATGGATGCCCAGGATGAATCCAAGAAAAAATAAAAAACAATTTTAAACCATGCAGGCTCAATCACCAGCCCGCCAAGTGCAAGGAGGTGCTTTAATTCCCTTCATCTGATGGGCTCTGGATTGGGCCTTGTACAACTTGATGTTTCTAAAGACTCAAAAGGCACATTCCTGCCAACACAAATCATGGAATTAAATGCAGAAGCAGCCAGGTATGTAACAAGTCACCTACACATAAAACATAATTGGGGAAGCAATCACAGAACTGCATACGTTTTATTTTTCTACTTTAAGACAAGTACAAAGCCAGGCCCTGACTCTCCTCCAGACACTCCAGGGCAGAGGGGCAGACATTACAGCCCCGTGTTTTAAAGTTGAGCAAAGATTCGGGTCCTCTCATCCTACCGGGAGCACGCCCTCCTCAGACAAATGATTTCTCATCATCTGTTTAGTCCAGGAATTGTATTTCTGTCTGCACGCTGATTCATCCAAGCACACCCCAGTATAGCCCATGCTATAAATGCAGAACATACCTTTCATTACATGGTACCCAAGAAAAATGCCTAGAACTACTGGAACTACAACTATTGCTAAAGGAAATGGACCCCAGAAAAGTGAGAAAGTCGAATAAGAGGTCGCTTTCTACATTGCCATGAGTCAAATTCCCCTCTTTGGATATGAGTGCAGAAAACTTAGTCCAAGTAGGGCAGACGGCACCCAGGCACACACACTTACATGCTAGTGTAAATGCACCTATTAGCAATATGGGCTATTTTTAAGGCATACTAAAATCACTCAGTGAGGAGGTCCATCCCCCTCCTCCCCTTTCTGAATCCATGCTATATGGCCCCATCAGCATTAATAAAAGCAGAATTACAAATCAGGTATCTCCCTGGGTAATGCTGCGACTCTGGAAAAAGCAGGTGCTATTTCTGAGTATGCATATGGGCGAGCATTACCGTATGAAATATGTACGTGGCGATGGGCAAGGTGGAACGGGAGGTGAATACAATAACGCCAAGACAAAACACAGGCAGAGCTAACGAAAGCCACCCAGTTCACACCACAAATGAGAGGAGTTGTACAAAAATCTGTTTGCCTTGTATGGCACTGTTGAGCAAACCCATCTCTAGACAGGAGGAGTGAAAACAGACAAGGTTTCACCAACGTCAAAAGCAAAACTTGTGTGACCTTTCCAGGAGAGGAGGATTTCAATGCAGGGCTCTTGCAGGACAAGACATGGTCTGCAGGTTTGAAGAGAATAAACCCGGTGTGGCTTGTTCTGGTTTACGACAACTTTTATGGATGTTAAAATTCACCCATCTTACAAACCTCGTCCCACCAAAACACAGTGTTCACGGTGAGGAGTACTCCCCAAAACTGTGGATGTCCCACAGTGCGTGTTCAAGGCCAGGCCGGATGGGGCTTTGAGAAACCTGACCTAGTGAGAGATGTCCCTGCCCATGGTAGGCATTGGAAATCAATGAGCTTTAAGGTCCCTTCCGACCCAAACCATTCTATGATTCTATGTCTCCCCCTGACAGCAGACTTTCTTGAGGGGTTCACACTCATATTGCCTCCTATCACAGGCTTGAGGGCCACGCTCCTCCCATGGTCACACCAAAAAGTAGTATAGAGGGGTTTTCATCCATTGGAAGAACCCCTGCTTATTCTCCAGAGCATCCTTCTGCCTCATTATTGACCAAGTTAATAACACAGATGACCTCATGGAACAGACATCATTGGTGAGATTCATCGGCAGGAAATAATAAACTCAAATAATTTAAACAGAATGAAAACAAAACATATCGACTGTACCCATTATTTTACCACAAAGTACCTTTATTCCACTGTTTTAATTCTACCTCCAGTCATGCCTTAAATATATATCCACAGCACTATATATATATTTTTTTTCCTCGGGATTATTTCTGTCTTTGCATCTTTCCAAGAAAATCGAGTCTCATCTAGCTTAATTCTCATCATAAAACACATTCAGTTTTATCACCAATAACTACACTCTAATCCTGTTTGGCTAATTCATCAGTGTTTCTAGGTATCAAAAGTATATATAAAGAAAAGTATCGTCTTACTTTTTCACCATTAGCATCATATTTAGATGCTTTTAAAACTGGATTGACCTGTTTACGTAAATTTGAGATTTTTTTTTCCCCTTTTTCTCTCTTTGCCACTGACTACAGTGACTATAAGTGCAGGCTACCGTTGCTTTATTATTTTCAAACATAAAGATAATAAAAGACAGTGGTTTAGTTTTAAACACACAGGCTGCAGGGTTCTGCCTGAGTTGCATCAGCTTTCTTCAGCTACAACAGAGTTAAAAAAAACCTCCCCACCAAGAGGGCGCACCCATGGCCTCTACCAAACTTAAGAGAAGTAGCATAAAGTTTATTAAACTGGAAGGTAACTGTTGACACATACTTGCTTTCAAGGGGTCCTTGGCAAGAAAGTGGCAGCAGTTACAACAAATTAACAGCATACAATAAAAACGCCATAAACATGCAGCATACATAATAAATCCAATCAAGTCTACAAGTCGCACAGATAAAAATGACAAACGACCACTGTCTCTGAAAATAAAAAATATACATTTCTCGAACGCCGCTGTTCATCACTACAACATATTTTCGCCCCTAAATCTAAAATACAAATTAAGTGCTTTTAATACGAACAGCATTGTACATAATATATTTACTTTCTCGTTTCCCCCCAACCCTCCCCTCTTTTCTCCAGCTTGCGAAACCAGGGGAACTCCTTCAGCCAAGCCTCCTTTGGGCTGAGATTTGCTTCGTGAAGGTCTGTGCTGTATCCCCAGTGTTTACACAGATGTTAGCTGAGGGATGTGCAGCAAAACACAGTGAGTATCCCTGAACTGACACAACACAAACACGGCAGTACTTGTGGCAACTGTTGCTCTGTAATTTATTGGCTGCCTGCATTAATTTCCTGCATCTGATCTGGTTCTAATTCTAGCTGCTGAGGTTGGGATCTGAAATTTGTAGCCAATACGAGGCATTTTTTGAAGTTTGAGCAGCGCACGCTGAATTTCAGCTCGGAAGAAAAGAGGCCATCCCAAAAGGGAGCAAATGGAGGTGAATCCGGGTCCATTCAGCATCTGGATGTCTTTATTGCCAGATTTAATAGCCCTTCTTCTTGCTGGCGAGCAGCAGCTTGGCAAGGTGGAGCTCTCAAGCTGTACCTGTCCCCATATCCCAAAAGGAGCTGCCACGGTGGGAAGACTCTTGCAGGATAGGGAGGATTAACAAGCTCATGTGCAAGAATATATATATATATATATTATTTTTTTAAAAATAAATAAAGTGATTCAAACGCACAAACCCCTCCTTCTTTAATCAAGGAGAGCAAACAAAGGACTTCCTTAAACATCACCTATACATTAGGTGTAATTCCATAAGTAAATTATAACAATTAAAAGTCATTAAAGAGAGTAATTAAGAATAACTGTTTAGGTAACAATGGCTTTCTTGAAATCCTCGCAACAGAGGTTCAACTTTTTAATCACCCTTTTGCAATAACTCGCCTAACTTCAGAATAATTGCAGATTTTTAATTTTTATATATCCGAAGAGCATAAAAGTGAAACCCATAAATTATATGCTAACTCCAGCTGTTACATGCTGGCATTTTGTCTTAAAAGAGAGAGAAAAAAAAAAAAACAGAAAAAAAAAGTTCAAAATCTGTTTCCTTAAACCAAGGAAATGTGGAAAAAGGCCATCCTGCCAGTGGAAACATTCAACAGCAGAAAGCTCACGCTGCGGTTTCTTGCCGAGGCAGCAAACTTCTCTAAAAGGGAAGTTACTGCCAACTCAAATACTGTTTGCTTTCACACCCAAGAACAAACTGTGTGCATGGTGAAGGCTTCCTGAGGGCTCAATGCAGCTGGAGCCCGCTGAATAAAGGTAACTAATGTCAAAGCTACTGTAAACTTGTTCTCATTTTTCTATCAGCAAGTTATCATCGATGGAAACAAGACTATTATTCTGCCATCCTTCCTTTAAAGAAAAAAAAAGGAAGAGAGAGAGAGAGAGATGAACTCCTATTTACCCCTATTTTAATCCTTTAGTTTATCATTCAGGGGGGAGTTTCTTCTTGCCGTTTTTAACTAGGGGTTTGTTTGCAAAAAAAACTTTCCCCTGCCCTTGAAGAGGACAGGTCAAGCCCAAGTCCACAAGCACAACAAAGATGAATTTCCAGGGCTGAACACAATACGCAACCAGGTTCCTCTCCCCGAGCAGGAAATGCGAAGGGAGGGTTTCACTGCGACTTGACAAATTAGAGCCAGAAAGCCGTGCCAAAGCAAACATCATTACTGGGAGGGCTCAGCTCTAAGGAAGATGACAGTTAGACGGGTGTCCTACCAGGGCCAGGGACAGTCACGTCGCCGTTACGCAAGCCGGGGGTGCGTTCAGTCACACCAGCGGTTGTGTGGGGCTGGGAAACAACCGTTTGCACAGGTAGCAGCATCCCCATCTGGTCCGTCTGCTGCACGCCGTGCTAGAAGTGCTATCATTTTCAAAAACACCTCTATAACAGAGATATTTTTTTTTTCTCCCCTCCTCGAGAGTATGCCTGAAAGTTAAAAGCCCGAACTATTGCATTTACAAAAAGGGATTTTTCCCCTTGCTCATAAAAGAAACCTGAGAAAGTGTGGCTATTGTGACAGCGTAAGATAATAGCGGTTTCATCGACGACTCTACTTTGAAATCAATAGTTATATTATTTCGAAATACAATGGAGGAAGGAATTAAGATTCTTGTAACATCTAAGAAAAAAACCAAACATTATCAAACCCTGCCTTCCCTCTTCTAGCCAGCTGGCATACCCAGAATCAAACACAGTTAATCATTTAAAGGAAGAATCCTTTTCAAAGTAGAAAAATCACACTGTTTATTCCAGAACTCCTACTCAATACTATTTTTTTCTGTGTACTAGTGCTTCACGCAACACACTGAAATGGCATAAGGCATAAATGCATCTTTATGAAAGAAACGATGAGTTCGAGCGAAGGGACGAGTCTACTTGGGGTGTCAACTCTCCTGCTTCAACTCAGCTTGAGCTGGGGCTGCTGTGGAGTTCCCACCACCCTGACCTTACCCACCTCGATGCACACACACACATACATGCAGCTGCACAAAGTTACCCATCCCATCATTTTGCCACCAAAAAAAAAAAAAAAGTAAAAAAAAAAGGAAAAGGCCAGGGGGAGGGAAGCTACAACACACAAGATTAAGCATTAGCCCCCAGCGCTGGGAAAGAAAAAGCTAATCTTCCCCTTTTTCCAAGAAGGAAAGATAAGAATTTGTCAGCTCTCCTCTGATAACAGAGCTGCAAAGAAAAGATGCTCCTCGCCAGGCCCCTGCCGCGATGGATGCTGTGTCGCCTCCCTCCTCCGTGGCTCCCTACCTTCTCTGCTCACCGGTGGAAAAAAGCAGGCAGCCCCAGAGAGGCAGGCGGATCTCGCACCTTCTCGGGCCCGCAATCCTCCGGCTCCGGGCGGCTGCCAATGTCCTTGCAACCGCCGGGAAACAGGCCACAAGGTTCAAGTTAACTGCGGAGCGTTACTACACTGAACATCTGGTCATGAATGAATGGATTGCCCACTAACTCTCAGCGTTGGGCAGCTGATGAAAAATTCAACATTTTCCTTGTTGGCACAGTTGTTTTGGAGAATTCTCTAGAGCTTCCTGAATTATATTAAGAAAATTTCACTGCAGCAATCTATATCTGTGAGAACAGCTGGTGTTGAAAGGGATCTGCTGCACTCGGTGTGCTGGGGGACCTCCTGTTGGATCATGCTACTCTTTACTACATTTGTCCTTGAAAACTTCGTTCTGCCGTGAGGTCCTACGGACAGGACTGTTAAAACTTCAAAACACAGGGCAAGAAAAAAAAAATAAAATAAATAATATAAACTGTTAAATTAGGAAGGGCGGCTGGACGAAGAGGAAAAAGCTCTCCAGGTCAGCCAAAGACACTCAACATCTCCTCGTGCTCAGAAGGTTTGGCCAAGTCAGGACAGGCTCTTGTTCTCTGAGACACAATGTTATGATTTCTTGCCACTTTCTTCCCTCTCCCAGTATTGTTTCAGTTCAGTGACAGAAATCTCCATTCTGATAAACTCCGGGGTCAAACAGCTGAAATGCCTTGAAAAATTGTACAACAAAGATTTCCCGACTGCAAAGTGTCCCCATGGAGCTGCCAACGGGTTGGTTGGGCAATTCAAACCAGCTCAACCCCAGGCACTGAACTCCACTAAAACTAAAAAGTGAGAATCAACCAAAAAAAAAAAAAAAAAGAGAGGCGAAAAAGAGAAAAAGAAAATCAAGCTAGAGCTCAACAAAACAAAAAACTACCAAGAGTGTTCATTTCAGGACAACAAAAAAATTGACGTTTAAATCTTAAAATATTTTAAAGAAATTAACTTCTTGATAGCGTGATAGTATAATAATAAAACATGTATATCTTTTTTCTTAAGGAAGTGGTAAACTTAAGTCATGCTAAATTTAGGCTATTATCTATGCAGCATAAATTTCACTTCTGTGTATAAATGCTAACTTGCATATTTCTCCATGGTAACTAAACTATGATTAAAACAACAGTGAAACCAGCCTTTAAAGCCACCTGTTTAACTAGGAACAACCTAATTTACAAAAATACTTAAACTTAGAAATTTCATGGGAATCTAGATCACGTTTTTCCCAGTAGAAAGCTCACTTTTCCATGATCGCATAATTGTAATATACTTGGCTTTGGTTGGTAATCATTCTTTTTTTTTTTCCTTTTTTTTTTTTTTTTTAAACTAGTGTAATTTTTTCATGCATTGTTCAGCCTGACACAAGTGGTATTTAAGATTATAAAGAATAAGTCCCTAATAACCCTTTCTGAAAAGGAAGTTATTTTGTTCCTTTGAAGGGATTAATTTACCTAGAAAGTATCTTCATGTTTTACAAAAGGAACAAATGAAAGAAATGAGAAAATCCCAAACCGAAATTCCCATTAGATATGGTAAGACACCTTCAAAACTCATTTTTCTGTTGCGATATCCTTGTAATTTACTAATGAAGAAATGGACTGTTTTTATGGGTCAAATTAAAGAAATAATTATAATACGACCCAGAATAGTAAAAATGTAGGTACAAGCAATATTTTCTTATTTAATTATGAAGCATAAAAATAGATTTGAATATGAATCATTTTTAACCATAGAATTAAATTTAGTATTTAAATGCTGAAAACCCCTTGAAGTAGAAATATAATCATAATAGGTTTGGTTTGGTGTGAAATACATGACTCATATATTCATGACACATATCTAAAAATGCCTGGTATTAAAACTTTATTATAATAAAAAATTGATCACCATTTTTGTCTACTGGTTTTCACATGATGTAACACCTAAGGCCAAATCTCCAGCTCTTAAGTAATGATGAGTGAAGTAGTTTCACAGTAACACCTCATAAAACGTTCAGAGTCCATTTCACTTACACTTGCCCATCCAATGCCATATACAAATGTACGACGGATGCTAATTAGGTAACAACGGTATTAACATAAGGCCTACAAAAATCGACATTAAAACCCACCTCTGCTATTAACAGCCCTGAAAGGATGGCAGAGGAGAGCTCCCAACTCACAACCAGCACAGTGACAGCGTTCCGAGGAGGAGATCCCAAGGTACAAAATAAATCCCCGGGTCCACAGGGACTTCATGCCTCGAGATAACCTAATGGACCTTGACTGGACAACTATTGCACAAAGTTAAAGCAAACACAGGGATGAGACTTTCTAGTCAGAACAAACTAGCTGTAGAAACGAGAGCCTAATCGCCAGGTACCAACTGACAGGGATTCTCACCCCAGCCGAAGTGTTTGCTCAGATACACCATTCTCTCTCCATTTTTGCATCTGTTAATTCAGCTAAGGACTTCTTTTCTATGTAAAACCTATTAGCTCTAAAGGATTGATACTCTTTTATTAAAAAACAAAAAATAAATTAAAAATTCAGGACTCTATGTAAAGCTCAACAGATTCTCATTTGCTGCAGAAACCATCCAGGATTGCAAGAACAGAAACACATCCCACCAAGAACAGCAACATTATTTTGTTTTTTTTCCCAAGTTTTGGTTTGTTGTTTGTTTTTTTTGTTGTTGTTTTCTTTTTTTTTTCTAGATCTGTCAAAATTTTCTCAAATGAACAGTTCATTGCCTTTATGTAACCAGTCTGTCTCCTCTTCATTTCACTGCAGAGGTCTTTCCATGAAACAACCAGAGAAAGAAGTACATTTCTTAAACTAAGAAAGTAATATTGCAAGCACCGAGCGAGTGATTTTAGTTTAGAAGGCAGAAACCACAAATAACTCAAGTGCTCTAAAAATTATCAAATTTCAAACTGTCTCCAAAACAGTCCTCTGTTTGCAGCCAGATCTTGAACATCACTGGCCATGAGTCCTACAGGAGGGGAACTGGTTCCACAGAGAAAGAGAAACATCTATAAGGTGGGATACATGGGTGGGAACTAGGCAGGAGGACTGGAGCAGAGCATGAACATCACAATCAAGAAGAATCATCCTTCTCCCATCAATGAGAAGCTACATAAGCAACCAGAGAAACCAAGACATTAACAAACTTGTCAGTGCCTCAATATATGTGCAAGTCAAATATTTGGGGAAGGAGGGTCAGTCAGTGGATTAATGGTGCTGGTTACAAATAACTGTCCTGGTTACACTCATCTCAAGGCCATCAAGAGCCTGCACTAAACACTGGGCATTTTAGTGCTCTTGCTACAGATCTCTTCCATGCTCAGAAATCAATCACTTGGAAAGCTGATGTAGCCCTGTTACACTAATTAAACTTTGTTTTGCATCAGAGTCCTGCATTTGCAGTGTGTGTACAGTATGTAAATTATACAAATTACAAGAAAAGTTGATTAGCGTAATTCAAATCTCAGTGCAGTTACTAAAATTAACAATGAATACAAATTATACAGAATCACTTCAGTGCAGCTGAGAAGCTCTACACACAAAGCACATTACCGAATTCACAGAAGTGGACACCAAAGAAAGCAAACTCAAGCAGTGAGGATACCAGAGATGACTACTATCAGGAAACTTCTGCCAAAAAAAAGTAACTCTCTCCCAGTCTTATTAATTCTATGCAGGTATTATTTGGGGATAAACATTTCAGTGGTGTCTGCAACGTTCTCTTTGCAATTGCGACAGCTCCACTCCTCCTGCTTGCAGCATTTTCTTACCATTCCTTCTCACATCAGGCGAAATAAGAAAGGTGACAGTTCTGTAACCTAAAAGGAGCATCAACAGTCAAAACTCATTATTTCCACATAACTACTGAAGTTTTTGACATTTGGGCTTTGTCCAGAAGGTTTGGAATATCCTTCTCTAACCCATTCACCAGCCCAGAGGTAACACATGGCACTCCAAGAGCAGTCACTTCTGTTCCATTAGTAGTTCCTGATGGAACTACGAAAACAATCACTTCCCTCTGTCCTGCCCAAAGAGAGGACCACACTTCTTCCTACGTTACTCATCCGTGGCTCCTCCACTTAGAGGTGCACCATGGCCTCTTGAGCTTTTCTAGCAACACAAGGTGATCTGACAGCCTTTCCCTCTACACCAGTGAGGCAGGAGCTTTCAGTTGCATCTCCTCAGGCAGAAGGTGGACTCCCTCCAACTCCAGCAAGATATTTAAAAAAAAAAAACACAAAACAACAACCCAAAAGCTAAACCAAGACAATCCACTGTTTTTTTCTGGACACCTCATTCCTTTTGCTCATTAAGAGCTTCCAAATTACCACTGAACTCCTTTCTGCTATCTTTTATGTTAAAAGGAACTTCTCTCATTCTACTAAGATCTCCATCCTTTCCAAAACACATTTTCTAGTGAATCTGACTATGAAGAGAGGAAGGTTTGTCTGACCCCTACACTGTTTTGAATCCAAGGACTGAAATGCTTCTGGCTGACTGCGCTAGAAAATACTGCAGCACCCAAGACACCTATGGGAATACCAGAAGTCACCAAAGACCTTCCACAATGCTGCCTTGACTTCCATGTCTTTAAATCAGCTGTTCATTCACCTGAGGAAAACCAGAGTTAAGGAGGCAGAAGTCTGACAGGTAATGAAGAAATACTAATTGTATTCTCTTGTTGTAGACTTCTCCACACTAACCAGTTTGCCTGCCACTGCCCAAAAGCACAAGGCAACCTAGAACAGGTATTTCAGCCTGATTCCTATCACTAAAACGCCAAGCATGGAGTTTTGACAACGAATCTGTGATGCTTGTAGCAATACGATGTATTTCTGGGGGAAAATAAAGAAAGAAGGGCTTAAAATAGGATGCAAGAGAAAAGAAAAAAAAAAGGCATTTCATTTGGAAAATGACAACATTTGATTGTGCTGGGAGCAGGGGGAAAAAAAAACCAACCACCACCATACACAAAGGAGAGGAGAAAACAAAAATTCATTTGAAAAATGCTGCTTTAAAGTCATTAAATTCAATGTGTCCAAACCGGACTTTCGGTTATCCCAGACTTTGAGACAATAGTATTTTTCCTAGCCCTGCTAGCAATGATAAAGGTCTGGATCAAACAGAAAGACAGGAAATTCGAAGTTAGCTTATGCTCTATTCATAAAAGGCTCACCAGTTCAGATAAAATAATGATTTATTAAAAAAAAATACAAAAATCTTAGGCCAAAATCTGATGAGAGATTCACAAAGAAGCTGCATTATGTTTTTATTCTATTTTAATATTCTTTCCAAACTTCCTGTGCTGCATGGGCTTCAGTGCAAACCAGAATTACAGTAAGCTGCAAAACCAGGAAACTGCCTGAGAGCAACACTGGACTCTTCAAATAAAACCAATTTCTAGAAACTTCAGCAGACTTCCCAAGACCACAAGATACATATATATGCATTTCCAATGCTTATCAGAAGTTGCTCTCTGAACATTTCTTTTGTACCCTCACCACTACCTATCAACCACTTGCCATGTAAAGACATAAAACACGTCAAAGCAAGACACAAGAAGAACAAAGAAAGTGTAAAAAAACCTACAAGAAATAAGGGCAAAAGAGGTATTGAAGCTATTACTCCATCTCCCAGTCTGAGTATCTTCTGTGATACTAGATCTGAGTAACAGTTGAGGGCAACAGGAGACAAGGTGCACTTCTGCCTTCTGAAGTCCCCCATTGCTATTGAGCTCTCCACAATTATTGTTAATCACAGAATCATAGAATGGTTAGAGTGGGAAGGGACCTTAAAGATCATTGAGTTCCAACTCCCCTGACCTGGGCAGGGACACCTCCCACCACACCAGGTTGCTCCAAGCCCCAGCCAGCCTGGCCTTCAACACCTCCAAGGATGGGGCAGCCATGGCTTCTCTGGGCAACCTGTTCCAGTGCCTCACCACCCTCACAGCAACGAATTTCTTCCTAGTATCCAATCTACCTCTACCCTCTTCCAATTTAAAACTGTTATCCCTTGTCCTATCACTACACTCCCTGACAAAGAGTCCCTCTCCAGCTCTCCTGGAGCTCCCTTCAGATACTGGAAGGCTGCTCGAAGGTCTCCCCAGAACCTTCTCTTCTCCAGGCTGAGCAGCCCCAGGTCTCTCTGCCTGCCTTCACAGGAGAGGTGCTCCAGTCCTCTGATCATCTTCTAATAATTAACAGTTTTAGATCTAACATGCAAATGAACATATATCACAATTTCAATTGCAAGTGGACCTAAAATAGTCATGCCTGAGGACACATGGCAAGCTAGTACAGACAGTGAACCAAAGGCAGGACTTGGCCACAAGCCTGAAAAAGCTCCTGCAAGCATGAGGTTCCAAGGAGGACCAGTATTAGTGGAAGGTCTGGGGGCAGCCGAGGCGGCGGTGGAAACCAGCCGTAGCCACAGCTGACTGCACACCACCATGCAAAAATGACCAAAAAAAAAAAAAAAAAGGCAAAAAAAAAAAAAGCAGAAAGACCATGCTGCATAAGGACCGGGAAAAGCATTGTACCACCGTTCCCGTGGGACTGGGGCTGGCCACAGCTCCTCTTGCAAACACACCCCGAGCCGCTTAGTGCAAAAGTTCAAAGCTAAAGAACACATTATTTCCTCCTTAATTGCCCTTTCTCAGGCTTTGCCACTTTCTTCCCCGCGTTAAGGCCATGCTCTGCAGCTGCTCTGTGGGCACTCCGCCTTCCTTGGGAGCATCCACCCCTTCTGGAAGGATGCTTGAAGACCAGCCTCTGCAGGAGGACACAAGCAACCCACTCCTCACCCTGACTTTGATGGAGTTGTGCTGGTTTACACTGATATCCAGCCAACATCAAAACAAGGCTTATTAATATTCCACCACACCTCATTTTGTCATTGTCTACCGCCTCAGTAACCGCCCTTCTTTCAAAAACCTGAGATTCTTTGATTTAATACGATTCTTGAGATGATTTCATGGAATTCAAAGGTTTCCAAGTCATCCACTCCGTTTCAGCGCAATTATTTCCTTCAAACATCCACTTTAATGGCACGAGCAATTTTGAACTTTTTGTGCTGTTTAAATTCAAACGTAAATTTGTACACAACAATAAAACGTGCCGCTAATTTGTCATGCTCCTATGAGCAACTGTGTTGCTCACACCAAGAACCACTGACTGTGGTGTTCGGAGCTTTCGTTCCTATTTCACATCACTCAATGGAGCCTTCTGCAGAAAAGCTTTTAACAACCACATCTGGTCTTTAATAAATCACTGCACTTTGTCTTCCTGCCAAAACTCCTCCTTTATCTAACTTACATCTTCATGATGAGATAGGAAATCACACATTATGGTGGTGACAAACAATTGTAATTATGTCATTAGTAGCCATTTAGTCTACAAAGGTTCTCAAAAAGGAAATATAATGCACAATAAGAAATATAGGATAATACATTGATCACGGTTCTAAGCTGCTTTTTACTTCACAAGTGTAAAAAGCTGGCATAATTCATGGGCACAGCAGGCAGTAATAGTATACCACTTTATGAACTATGCAGCTATTTTATTCCCCTATCTACTTAAAAATAAAAAAGCTTTTAATAGCTTGATTTAGACATAAAACTTATTTATGATGCTTCACCGATTATAATATTTATTTTTTTAACTTTTCATGAAAGTGATTCGTTCTGAAATGTAAGTACATCTTATGTCACCAAAGACCTCAGAGAGGAACATTTACACCCTCAAAGAAAAAGCAAGGAAGAAAGTTTGATATTGGAAAGAAATTAAGAAACTTATCTCTCTACCCCGTATGGCTTGGAAACCAGCATATCAGAAATAACTCTTCCACCATTTAGGAGTTCTCTAAAAGCTATTAAAGTATAAACATGGGAAGTTTAAGAGTTCACTCAAAACAAAGGTGTCATTTAAACCAGCTCGGATGCAGGAATATTCACACGTGAAGAGCTACCGGAGTCTGGCTGCACCCACCAGCTCCAGAGGCACCTTTATCATTTCAGTTCAAATCCAGAGAGTGCTTCTGGGACAAAGCCTGCACTTGATTCACTTTAATTCACAGCACGGAGCTGACTCAGCAAACATCAACTCGATTCCCCTCCAGTGAAACCAGACCATCTCCAGGAGCATCCCCCCGAGCCCCTGCTCTCACTCCACAGGACGGGATCAGGTCTGGATCAGAGAAAAAACCCAAGTCAGTGGCACCAGCTCTTTCCCCCCACAGACCCCACTGCTTTTGCCGTGCATTGCTGAACAAGGCAGACACAGCTCTAGAAAGCTGCCAACCACCCGAAAGGATGTTTGTTCCTATTGCCGATGGCTTTGCGTCTGTGTAACCGATCCAATAACGAGATTTACTTCAGTTTCCAAACCAACTGCTCCTCATTTCGCAACACACACTTTAGGGTTATTATCCCCTCCAACACTAAATGAGGGCGTCCCCCACAGAAGCTAACACACGTTTGGCCAGTTTTCAGAAAGACTTGGATTCCAGCAGGTTGCCAGTATTTTGGCAAACAAGTCTCTGAGCCCTTGTGGTGTCAAATAAACGTGAGGCTCCTTAAGCACCCGTAACACACAAGAACGTCGCTGCAGAAAGCGTTATGGTATTACCCAAAAAGAGAGGCCCAATTTCCCTTCCACGTTTGTGAAAACCAGTTGCACAAAGAACCACACTGAACGAACACTTGGCACCGTCCCATCAGCTCTTTTGGCACCAGCCAGAGCTACGGTGCCCCGAGCTCACACAGGTGCCATTTGGGAAAGTTTCTCTTTCAATCTCTGAACCCTCTTCTCACCCGGTGTATTCCCCACCCCCTCATCCCACCCAAAGGAAAACCATCTCTCAAAATATCCAAACACCCACTCCTGCTTTCGTTCTTGGTTTGTTACAGTCTCCCCTGTTTCCTGTGAGACTACAAAACTTCACCTACTTTTAGCCGTCATCCTGGTGAGCATTGCTGTACTCCCTGCCTGGCCGAGGTACCTCCACAGCAGGGCAAAATTCCCACTAGAGAGACCAAGCAAATTGCCAATAGTATAACTTGGAGGAAGAAAAGTTTCCCCCAAACTATCCCTCTTACAGCAGACAGTTCGGCAGGAGAAATGCTATGAACGATTGCAGATGCCTCCTGGATTAACATGACCACCCTGGTATAGCCTGGATGGGAGAGCTACAGGCAGGACTGGTAGTATGGAATCAAATATAAATTACAATTCCCAGGCATCCAAACCCACCCTAATTTAGTGCTTTAGGTGGTGTCCCACTCATTTTGTGTTACAAAATGAGTTTTGCCATACAGCAAAAACACATCCCATACTGGAATTGTACAGAGTCCCAGGGAGCAAAACGATGCCTCTGCCCTGAGAAAGAGGAGTATGTGACATTGCAGGGCGCTTACTCAGGCAAAAGTCATTACTTTTATTCAGAGAGAAGCTTCAAATTGTGCAAGTTTTACGTTGCCAGACACAGGCCCACAGAACCAAGCAGGAGAAAACTTCAGAAGAGGATTGTCAACAAGGGGCCAGAACAAAAGGACTTTCTTGGTGTGAGCCACGAAGATGAGCCTTTAAGTAAAAATTACACACTAGCTCCCCCAGGAAACCCTTCCACGCTGAAAACCACAGAATCATCCCTTGCCCTTGGGCTCACTACCTAGCAGCAGCGTGGAGCTTGGAGCCAGTCAACTGGGTCACAAGGCTAAAAGCATTTCTACCTTCCCCAGCCAAGAAAACCACTTCCCGGTGGTACCTTTTATCTCAGCTTCGCTGCAGCACTCCCCACCCTGCTCCTACAAACAAACAACATTAACCCTTACCTCCTAAGTATCTCGCTGTCCCAGGGCTTCGGCAACAAGGCTGAGATAAAAGGATGGAGGCAAGATGGAGAAGAGGGAAAGGGAAAAAAAAAAAAACAACAAATAATAATAGAGAAATTCATTAGTCTGACATCACCTGAGCTTGCTGCTGTCTACCTGGGAGCAGATCTTGGCTGCAAGGGGGGGTATTTTATGCACTTGCAACGTGCTACTGATGGATAGGGCATGTAGGTGGGACACATCTCCCACAGGTCTGCATGAAGGGTGGAAGAAACACCCTAAGGAATTACTCTTTGAAAGCCTTTCTCCTGAACTGTGAGGAGGAAAGAAAAAAAGAAAAAAAAGAGAAAGAAAAAAGTGGGGGAATCCTTCAACCCCATTTTGTTCTTTTTTTAATTCCTTAAGTTCTTCCCTTTTTTTATTTTGGTAAACTTTAATAAAATTAACAGCACATGAAAGCAGGGTCAAACTGCCTGTTGTGCTCTCAGCCACCTACAAACGCCTTGTCTGGAAAAATCTGAAGTGAGCAACAGTCACCACTGGACAAAACAGGAAGATTTCAAGACAAACGGCTATAAGTTACTAATACAGTGGTTAGAAACGTGCCTCCACAGGAAAACGTGGACTAGATTTATTTTTTTTTTAATCCTTAACAAGAGTTACAGGGAGCTTTTGCTTACATCTAGGCACTTCCAAAAAGTGGAAAGACAGACTTTCATTTGACCTGGCGCGACAGCCTGACTGACCCAGACTGGAAAGCATTTCCAAATTTGCCACAGCTGTCGATGAAAAGTGTCCATGTGCAGCTAAGGAAAACCTGCTGAGAACTATCCCAAGCCCCCAGGAAAACAAAATGCTTCTGAATTTCACAGTACTAATGATTTAACACTACCCCTTTGACAAGCTGGTTTTTTCTCCTTTTTACCTTAGGAACCCAAATACGGACCAGACCTAGAGCGAGAAGGTGCAGAATGAGGAGAACAACCACGGTGTTCCCTGGATTCACTTTTCAAGTTTCAAATATTTTATTCTATCTTGCATTCTCTTGCAGGAAGAGGAGAACTGCATTGACCCAGCCTGTTCTTCCAGGGCCCTGGAGCTTCTCAAACACAACTAAAGAAAAAAAAAAAGAAGCAAAGGTGTTCGTGGCCCTTTAGGTGCTCTGTGTGCAGACAAGAAGTCTCTACAGAAGTCAAGTCCAGAAGGCCCCATACCAGCTCCTTCTCAACCCAAACGAACCATTTTTTCATGCAGAAGCAGCCAGGAGAAGCACTGACAGTCTCAACGTTTGCCAGGCTTCGCTGAAGAATTCAAATGAAGGTCTCGTTCTCACAAAAAAAACCTGTTCTCTGTTTAGTTCATTCCACCTCGCAACTGAAACTGTCCGGTGAACCTGACCGATAGGTCAGATAAACTACATCATGCCCAGGACAGCATCTTCCATGCTTCTTTGAATTTCTTATCACCACTGGTTTCCAATTTACTTGCTGATATAGGTGACTGACATAGGCTCTGACATTTTTCAACCTTGCATGTACTGTTTTACCCTTCAAAAAGGAACCGAAACCCAAAGTCTTTCAAGACAGCCCTTATTTCTTACTTGTTGATTTGCAGCACACCTTGGGCTTTCTCAAGACTCTCGGATCAGCCGATATTCCAATCCCTGTCTTGAAAACTGGTTTCTGACATACAGATCAAGTCTCCAGGTACAAAAGATTTCACTTACCGAATCCTGTTTTGCAGTTCATCATAAACACAGCTTTCTGCACGTCAGGAGAAGGGAGCTTGTGTTGAAAGAAACTCTTTGCAGGAAGGAAACTGCAATTTTAATTATATAACGGTAATCAAGAAATAAAGACAAAACTACCTCAAGTTTTGCCTGTTTAATCCAATGCAATGAATCAAGGACATTCCCTCCTCCAATTAATGCATTTAACAGAAGCCTAAATGAACCAGCAGTTAAGTGACCATGGGGATGGTCTATACTAAGCAGATAAATCATCCATTATAATGCACACACCTACTTAATAACCCTCTATCTCACATCTTTTTGTCTTGAGAGATTCTCACCCTGATAGCAACACTGGAACACAGTCACTTTGGTAGCTTTCTCAGGGAATTTCATGTGGTGGGGCAGCACCCAGAAGAGTCCAACACGGACCTCAAGGAGGCTATGGGGCTGTTTAACCAGAGATGGTCACTACCGCAGCTCACACATACTCGGGGCAGGCACGTGCTGCAGAGATCCAAAGATGAGTGTTTTGGGGGGAAATATTCACATAATAGTGACAAAGGAGAGGAAAACACAAGGACCCCATCTGTGCCAGCCTCTCTATTTTCTTAGCATAATACGCAACGCTCTGTTGCTCAAGGACCATCCAACTGGTGGCACTTATTCAATTAAAATACAAAGGAAAAAGAGTCCCAAGAAACCCCGACGCCTGCAAAAAAGCTTAGGATTTTCTTTATTTGTGCATTTGTGGCAAGGGTGGCAGAGGCAGGAGACATTGCTACCTTTACTGGGATTTATAATCGAGTGTTGGCAAGGCTGGAAATTTTGTTCTCCTCGGAGAGCAGCAGTGACCCCATGGGCTACAACCACTACGGATGGAGCCAACACCACCAACATAAGTCACCATCAACCTGTCCAGCTTCAGATCCAACCTCATCCACCTACCCAGACTTCAGCAACAGACTCACACCTGTGGTGTAGACTTTCAACTGATGTCCCCACCAAATTTATCAACATTTTAAACTTAATGTACACAGTCATTGATACAATAAAATAACAGTGCTATGAAGTTGCATTGTGCACTACTTAATGCTTTCTGAAGATCAGTATTAGGGCCACCAACTCTGTGACAGAATTGGCCAGGTTTCTAAAAATAAAAAGCCATTAAGTACCGAAAGGAAGCATAATTGTTGACTTTAAATATTCAGGCAAAATCCCCAGTAAATAACAATAATTTGCTTGAAATATTGTTCCATACAGTGCATTCAGAGAAATCCAGCATACAATTTTCAAGAAAGTGCAGGCAAATTAATTGTATACTTTCACCTTTTATGCTCCGCTCACACAGGAGAAGAATAACATTTCGCCACACATCGAGCAACCCATACACATTTGAAAGGAATCTAATCAATAGTATCCATTTAATTTGAGATGAGATTAAATATGGACAAAGGGATCAGAGAAGCCTGTAACACCTGGGAGAATTTGTTCCAATTTTGAATCTACTTTTGCCAGCTGGTTGTCAACAAGGCAGAGAAGTGGGGGGAAAAAAATAAAATCCAAAGAGACAATGATCACATTCATGGCCACGCCAACAAAAAGTAGAGACATCTCTATGTGTAAATCATAGGTTTAAGGCAATACTTGAGAATTTCAGAAACTGAAAAACATTCATCCTTCCCCAACCCATCATTTGGGAGGTTACTACGAATTTCAGCACATCTGGATAAGACCAAGAGAATCCCCCTGCCCCAACCTCCCATTTTGCTCCTATACATGAAATACTAATGGATCATCTTACTCATTAAGATTTTTGAAAGCATGTAAGCTCGGCGAGTACAGGTACAAAGCCAAATCTCACACCATCATCCATACAGAGTGTTTATTTGTATTGCCAAATGCAGCATCAGTCCATGACACCCACCACTCGATATATACAATTTTTATTTTTTTCCCCTTTCCTGGCCGCAACTTTGATATAGTGACTCATTGCTGCTGTCAGATCATAAACACCAGGAAAACAGTTCCAGAAAAAAAAAAAAAAAAAGAAAAAATAATGCTAAAGAAAAATCTCTATGCAAGCACTTCCCATAGGCTTTAGTGTGCCATGGCACCAGTTAAGCCATAAGTCAAGGAACAGCGTGGTTCCTTCTCCCAAGGAAGAGGAGATGGGACAAGAGGAAACAGCCTCAAGTTGGGCTGGGGAGGTTCAGATGGGATATTAAGAAAAATTTTTACACTGAAAGGGTTATTAAGCCTTAGAATGGGCTACCCAGGGCAATGGTTGAGGCACTATCCCTGGAGGTATTCCAAAGACAGGTAGACATAATGCTTACAAACACAGCTTAGTGATGTTTTTTAATGACAGTTAGGTTGATGGTAGGACTAGATGATCTTAAAGGTCCCTTCCAAGCCAGACAAGTCTATGATTCTACAAGAAAAAGGATCACAGTTCCCTGGATACCCCTGTATCATCTGTCACACTTGGTTATAGTCTTTCCCTGTTGCCTGCGTACACGCCACCCCTCACATTACCCCACAATTTAAGGATCTCCTTGGAGAACCTCAGCTCCATCACTGTTATTTTGTCCCTGCCAGGAAAGGGAACATCCAAGTAGGGACTTGACATTTTGAAAACACCTCTTCCCACCAGTACATTGCACACAACCAGATCAGCCCCCGCAGCCGGGGCTGAGAGTCACCCCTTTATAATGCTCTTCTGTACAACTGCCCATCAATCCATCAGACTCGCACTCAGGAGAACGAGCTGGGGTTTCAACAGCTCCAAGAACATGAATACAGACTGTGTAAGTGCAGAAGTAAATTTTAAATTGGTTCAACTGTTTTATTTAATATAATAATAATAAATACTTCTCATTATTTTAAAAAGCAACACTTGTTGATACTAAAATATTTTATATGCCACCCCCTAAAACTGTCAAAAAACCCCTAAGTCCTGTATAAATAGCCTAGCTGTTTCAAATAGTTGTTTAAAAACACATAATAAGAGGAAGAAGCCACTTATCGTTACATTAAGTGAAGGGAATCTGAATGCCAGGCTCAGACCCGGCCTTGGGTCCCTGAACAACAAAAGGCCCTTTGCTCCACACGCAGCTGGTGCTCTGCAAAGCTCAAAGGACCACAGACCTTCTCAAGGCATCTCCTAGGATGGAGAAATCCCATTCCCAGGCCCTCCCTGCCTTGGGAAGGAGAGTACAGCTTCATGCCTAAATTCTGTCCTCAGTTTAGTTCACACTCAAGCACTCGAGAACATTTGTTTGCTGTATTTCTGTCATGAAGAATGATTTACATGCTCTTCATTTCCACTTCAGTCTTATCCACATCCTTAGCATTCATACCTTCACAGGAGTGAAGCGGGCTCATACACAAAAGATGCTTTCTGACTTTATAAGGGTCAGGAAAAAAAACAAGAAAACAGAGGAATCTTTTTCCACTGGAATTCACCAGACCTTCGTAGCTTCCCAGAAGAGAAGATCTCTCCCCTGGTGGAACAGCAGCGACTGAAAGTAACAAATTGTTCTCCTATTGCCAGGCCCTGCCATGGGGTTTGTGCAGAACTCCCTTCATAAATAAAACCAAATTTTCTGGTACAGGGTTTTTTATCCTGCCTTGGGAACTGTGCAAGGAGCAGGAATTGACTTGTCTTTACCTTTTTGGTAAATTTTCTTTATGCATGTTTGACTTCACTTGGCTGGTGTGGTGCTAGGGTGGAGGAACTTGAAGGCTCTTGGGACCAGTGAGCCTTCCCACCCAGCAAACCAAAGTCCTTGCCTCGGTAGAGCAGGTTTAAGAGGACAGACTGTACCTACCCACCTGGGTTACAATCCCACCTTCATTTTTCTACAGAAGTGGCAAACCTGTCTGTTCCACAGCTATTCTGAAGAATGTCTTCTAGATGACTGTCTCTTCATAAGCTTCTTATGTTGAGCAACCAAAGGAGATACTGTGATTCTTATCGCTTTTCATATGACTTCAGAGTCTTAGAGAAGATAAACACACACGCTGCATGTTCTGTAACATTTGCTTTAGAGGTTTCAGTGGTAAAAAATGTTTGAAGCTGTTTCAAAACTAGACTGATGTATTGTCTGAACATTTTCCCAAAATAACCATGATGCTCAAAGTTCATGGCGTTTACTGTACAAACTACACCCCTCTGCTGGGGGGTACTGCCCTGGCCACAGTTTTGTCCCCATAACCTTTCCCCTCCAGCCACGGAAAGGCTCTTTAAATATTAGAACACACTTATTCCTTCGTAGGAGGTGCATTCTTCAGCATATAGTCTTCTCAGCTTTCTAATGTACAAAATCCACAGTCAACTGCAAAGCTCCAGAAGGCATTTCCAGTCCAGCCGCATAGCTGGCCTGTGCGTAATGCCTAGGAAACTGCTAGAGAAAATAAGCACATTTCAAAAATACAGTGAGCTCATGTTACCAGCCTCATTTACGTTACTAAACCACGTAAAGCCGTGTCATACCAATATCGCAGTGTGTCCCTGCTGGGGATTACGCAGATCAGAAGGTCAAACCGTTTCCCAACTTCACTCCAGTCCATGCGTACAAACAACCTCAGTCAAGATGGCATGCCAACAAACAACAAGGAGCAAAATGCTTACAGGAGGAAAATAACATGAGTAAAGTCATTCACTTCATCACTGATCCATGCTTAACATAATCATTCCACTGCAGGGTTATTTTCATGTGACAAAAATGGAGAATTTTTTTTCCTTGTATAGCTTCATCAAAATTAAAAATAAATAAATAAAAGAATGCATTGGCAGTTCTTCAACAACAACAAAAAAAAGCTTTATTCTCTTACACCATTCCCAACAAAAGGTTCTTAAAGATCTGCATTAAACTTTTTAACTCAGTTTAACTTGCTTGGTCCCCAGTCCACTGCATGTATGACCACCTTCTTCCCAGTACAACAGCCCTCAGAGCCCATCACTGCAGGCTCAGTAGATCCCTGCTGTCACTGGTGCCTGCCACTGGTACACTGGGAAGCTTTTGTGAGTGATTTTTCTATTTGCAAACATCATAAGCTACACAGAAAGATACAGACTGACAGTCCTAGACTGGATCTCCAGGTGTCCTGATGCTCCTGGCACCTTCCAGGTACCCATCCCTCAGCCAGCACCTGCCTTTTCCCCACAATTAAGGGCCTCCCAGTCCTTCATTAAGATGTGGAACAGAACTGGTGTGAAGGTACCGACCCAGTCAGAGATGGTTTATTCCTGATGCTAAGAAGGGGTCAGTGGAGCTGCTGCCCTGGGAAGGGAGGACTCTGTCCCAGCACCACTCCCCAGAGCCAGCTACTTCCCCGTACTGCTGCCTGCTTTCGTATTTGAAGCATCAGTAAATACCAAGTTTCAGTTTTTCACATTTGAAACTTCTTTCTATTCTTGTTTAGGCTTTTGGAGAGGTTGGGGGAAAATTAGGGACTGTCCACAAGTGAAAGTAATACTTTGTAGTTTCATTATTTACATATCTGACAACCGCATGGAGTCAGCTAGGCTTCTGAGTCTGACACAAACCCTGAAATCGGGCATTTTACAAGCATTTTTTATTTTCAGATTTTTTTTAAGAGGGGGTCACTTTTAGCTAAACCTCTTTAAATAAAAAGAGTTCTGAATTACCTACATTTAATTTTCACTTTTCTTCCCAGCCCTACAAATAAGAATACTCATCTCTGCATCGTTCCCCCAGGGTTACACGAGTATACTCCAGGCTGAGTCCCTTCCTTCTTCCCCTCCCTTCTTTCCTTTTTTTCCTTTTCTTTTGGCCACAACAAAAAGTTTCTGGCCTGAAGGAGCGTGTGGTTTGATCAACCCTCTGGCTCCATATTAGGCATAGAATACACCCGCCGGTCTGTTTGCAAAACCTCTCCAAAGCATACAAAGGCTGTGGAGGAGAAATACAACCCAGAGCACTGTTCTCACTCCCTGCTTCTAGGTGGTTTAAATTATTTTTTATTTATTCAAAGCACACTTCCACAAAAAGAAAAGAAAAAAGAATAGAGGCCAGTTCTCATGGTTTTTCCTCCGTTTTTACTCATTTTCTACTCAGGTGAACACCTGCAGATTCCCAGCCATGAACATCAGCGGGAATTCTGCCTTATGAATGAGCAAAAAGGGAATTAAAATAAACACATGGGATTTGATGCTGCATACATGAATCATTATGATTAAAACTAAGCTTGTTTAAAACAAAAACTTCCTCCACGAGCTCTTATTTTACCACGCCGAACATATGTAATAAATTTCTTAGACTTGTTTGTCCCCGTTAAGTGTGAAATTTAATAATATTTCTATACAGTATCAGATGCATATAATTAAATATATAAGGTATCCAGTGCAGCCAACTCCAGCATTACAAAACCACGCCAACTCGTGCATTTCCAACCATGTAATGTTAGAGAGAATTCAATTTCCTTTTTCCCCTTTAAATATATCATGTATTAAAAAAAATTGCATGTGTTAAAAATATTACTATTAAGTACTCAACTAGAGTTTGAAGTCCCCGCTGCAGGTAGGTGAACAGGACGAGGGGTATCAGGGAGAGAGAGTTTAATACCAGTCTCTTGCTGCAGCTCCTGTTTGGATGGAGACAGTCTGCCACAAGCCGGGTTCCCAGCACTCGGCACATCTGTTTCCACTGGGGTCACTGCAGCTCACCAATTAAGAGATAACTCACTTTTTTTCTTCTTTTTTTCAAAATTATTATTTTACTGGAACCCTTGAATTAACAGAATGCAAATATTGTACAGACTCTGAAGTCTACTGTTTTGAAAAAATTATTTCTCATTTCCCCAATTTTCTTTTTGCTGGTGGGCTGTTGTGGTGGTTTTTCTGTTTAGTTTTTTTTTTTTAATTTATTTTTTTCTTTTTTAATGAAAATGTTCACTGGGAAAACATCTTGAATTTCTTCTCTGTTTTTTTTTATTACAAAAAAACTTGCTCTTCTGAAAGTAGGGGAGTTAAACATCTCTAAATAGTGCCAAGGTACATTTCTCAGAATCTCGTTAATATAATTTAGTAAATTATCTAAGTGCAGTCTCAGGCACAAGCTTCACTGAGAACCATAAACCCGATCCAAGCATGTAAGTCAAAAGAAAACTTTTTCTAGGAAATCTAGTGGGTTCTGGGTCAGGTAATTTGCATGTTAAGCACCAAAGTTGACAAATTTCTGATTCTTTTACAGTGAAACTATCACGGAGGGAAGCTGCTTTCTGTATTAAACTCCTCTAATAGCTGAATATTTTTTTCCTGGAACAGCTAAGAAAAAAAAACAATAACATATTTTGCAGGAGACCAAAGCATGAATGCCCAGCACAAACAACCAGTACAAGCAAAACCACACAATTAAACTGGTTATAACAGAAACCGTGGTATTAACCTCTCCACCAGGTACACTGTCAACGGTGGCGATGGCTGAGGCTGTGCTGAACAAAAAATAACCTCTTCCAGCTCCTCACCTTTGAAGGGCAAACAGAATTTCTGAAACCACTTCAGCCGTAAGATCTCTAGAGAAGGCAGCAGTTTTGCTCACCCTAAATCCGAATTTAAAGACGTTCGGTGTCGTTACAGGAACCTCGAGGACGATTTCACATGGTAGGGGGATGAAAGCATATGCACATATTCTCTTCAGCACAAACGTAACACGAAACATGGCAGAGTAAAGGTTAAGTAGCATTTGACTGATTTTTACCTCATGGGAACTATAATTTATACACCGCATTCATCCAAGGTAAGAGGGTTCAAATGGCACAAATTAAAAGCCTGCAGTTTCCTACTTCTGTTTTTAACATATCGGATTGATACACAGCCAGTTTTTAAAGTGATAAAAGGTTTCTATCAAAATATCAAACGGCAAGAAGATGCACTACTTCTACACTGTCAGCATCGCTGTGTTTTACTGCATCCTTCCTCGCTCCTTACACCCACTGTCGATGATTATAAAATAGGGACGGTCCAGTTGCAGTCCAAAAGGAGAAGTTAATCTTCCAGACACCCAGCTCTTACAATCAAATCCTGGACAGAAATTTCCAGGAACAGAAATAATTAAATTATTATGGGTTTAATACAAAAAAAAAAAAAATAATATTGGTTAAAAAAAAAAAAAAAAAAAAAAAAAAAAAAAAAAAAAAAAGAGACAGCAAGCTCAAAGAGCTACCTGGGGTCTACACCTTGAGACATGCTGACAGCTGAGGCAGGGTCCAAATTGCCAAATTGCCATGGGTGTCCAGCCCCAAACCAGTGAGTTTCTGCTGCTTTTGGCAATTCCAGGCAGCAGGAGAGGTACCAGCAGCAATCTACCTGACCCACCAGTGCTCCCCCAGTGCAAGATGCTCAGGTCCCGAGATGCAGATGCTATGTGGATGCTCTACAGTCACCTTTGGTTTCAGGCATGAGCAAGGAGAGCTCAGAGCAGCCAAATGCAGGCCAGCACCAAGGTATACACAGCCTGGCCCAGAGGGAAAGGGGAATAAAGAAGGAAAAACAGATCTGAAAATCGATTTCTCCTTCGCGCTAGGCTCTTGTAATGCTTTAGCTGACCCAACGTGGCATTGTCCTCTCACCCCAGGATGCCACCGCTGGCTCGCTCCCTCAGGCCACCTCCTGTCCTGGGCAGGGAAGCAGCTCCTTTTTCCTGACACCACGGACTGTTCTCGGCCACAACTCTGCCAGGAATCCATGCACAGCTTTCAGAAGCATCATAAGCTGTCGGAAGCCCGCAGTTAATTAAAACAACTCCAGAGAACCACATCTGCAAGGATCTTTCCGAAGGCAGGACTGGGATGCTCTTGAAAAACATTACCGAGCAGCTGTTAAGCAATTACTTAGTGAACTCCACAAGCCTTTTCATTTATTTCCTTTTTTCTGCAAGCAGTCATCAATGGACTCAGGGCATCACAAAACCAGTGAGAAACACTATTGCAACAGTCCTTGCCAAAAAAAGAAGAGGGAAAAAAAAAGAAAGTATGAATGATTTCTATCAGCAAGGCAGCGAGATACTCAGCAGAGCTTTGGCAAAACGCCTCCTTCCCATGGCTACTACCCTTAGGACTCTGTATCCATTCTCCCAACACCCTACTCAATGTTCCTGAAGCATCTTTGAGATTTCCAAGAGGTTTCCAAGCACCATACTACCACAGATCCCAACTCTAGCCACCTTTTCTGGCCAGCCAGAGCAGAGATGCTTCAAAAACTGGGAAACACAGCTTTTTCTGGGTCAGTAAGTCAGTGTTTTTCCCATGTCTGATGGGCTGGGGCAATTCCACTTCAGCGTTAGTGTTGACAGAAAATATGTGCTGAGAATTTTAGCATTCAGGATGTTCTTTAGTCATTTTGGTGATCTGATGTGGCACAGGAAATATTAGTGCATATTCTGTATTTTCAGTCACACTCACCTCACCGCTCTTATTTAAGAAAAAAAGAAAAAAAAAAAAGACAACAGAGAGTCAGATCACTGAGACTGAAATTATGAGCAACCTGACAAAAGTCAGAGGTGGGGGAGGAAGGTGATAAAGACTCAGCCAAATGTTAAACTGCTAGTTCATAGTCTGATATTTTAATTCCCATTTGGCTCTTATTAAACCCACCTCCAAATTAGGAGGTTGATGTAGAACAAGCCTTGCAGTGATGTTAGGTGTGCCTGCCTGCCCCTCGCCTCACACCACAGCAGATCCAGGCTAACCTCAGTGCTCCCAATCTTAGAGATCTTCGATACTTTGGCTGTGAGTTTATATAAAGTTCGATAAAGACAAGCTATCTTCCACCTACCTATTAAAATTCCTACCGCCAAATAGGACAAATCAAGATCTCGCTGCTCCTTTCCACAGGACCACGAGTTTTAGATTTGATCAAAGTGTATTTGTGATTAATTATGTATCGAGACCACTGTATCAGCTGCACTGAGGCAGTGCTCCCCCCCTTGACTAATCAACCCATCTCTGGCATTCTCTTCCCAATGCAGAAAAAAGCTGCTCTTCCTCTGGCAAAAGCCCCAAAGTACAGCTGTTGCTGCTAGAACAGGATTTACACTCCTCTGAACCACCAGAAGGGAACTGGGATGAGGGAAAAGGGATCTTTCCCCGTTGATTCCTGCAATGCCTATCACTGAAGATGGGCTTCACTCTTCATTCTGTGGAACTGTCAAGAGAGCTCCACACCCTTAATACTAATTTTTTTTGCCTATGAACATCATTACAACCTATTATTATGCCTATTTTTGCCTATGAACATTATTACAACATGCAAGGCTCCAGATACAGAGTTCAGTAGCATCAACAAAAAAAAATATCATAAAGTTAAGTGCATGTCTTTTCATTAAACAAAGAACTTTCTTGTAAAAACCTACTATAATCCAGTCACAGGACAGAACTGCACTGCAGGTTTTTCCCAGCAAGTTGCTTTGAAAGAGTGTTACATTTAAAAACAAGGTTTCAAAACAACACATTAAAGGTTTCCACCGCTTCCAAAAATAAACAGTACCTCACCCTCTACATTCAGACCCATCTGCCTATTCAACTTCAGGAAGACAATGACCTAATCATGGCCATAATTAAGACTTGTGGAAACTCCGAGATCAGGGTTTGGTTCATAAGCCGCTGGCATCCCCTGGAAGCCTGTGGAGCAGCAGCCGGGTGTGCTGCCACCCTCTCATCCCTGGCACATCCCCATCCCCAGCTTTGCATCCCTACTGCTCGTTCTTTCTTTAATCCCAAAACTGCAAAAGCCAGAAGCCAAAGTTACAGTCCTTCCAAGGGAGGGAGATGGACAGCGATTCCTCCCCCACTGCCTTTCTACCCCTTGTGTTTGTGAGCTCTGCCCTGGGGATGACGCACTGCTCTTTGTAGGATACCCAGCTCTAGCTGGCTAAAAGAATTAAGAGGAAATAATTGGGACAGAAACTCTGGGCATCCACGTATCAAGTCAAGACAGTGTATTTTATTCCACACACACCACCTCCCCCCNTAGCCTAATTGATTTGTGTTCTCACCAAATTAAAGACACAGCGCACAGACAGCGTGTCAGTGAAAAAATATGGCAACAGCAAAAGTTTACAAATTTAATTTGCAATTGTTTTAGCAAAACAGCTCAGTCCACTCCTTCAGTTTTGGAAAGTAATCAGCTCGTGCTCGAGGAAGTTACCAGCTCCCAGGCACAAGCATTATAAGGCAGGCTTATTTCATGACCAGTATTTTCAGTTAAGAAATGGATATTGCAAGTGAGGCAACACCACAAGTTACAATGCTCGGGATCTCAGGAGAGGGAAATACTTGGAGGGGTAATGCCAGGGAAGAGACCACAGGCCAAACTTCCCTTTAAAAGAAGCAAGGCTGGCAAAAATCCCAGCAAAACCCCAAAGACTCACTTCAGTGCTGACAGGGAACACCCCTCCTGCCCCCCCAAAGCAGATCTTCCAGAAAGCAAACCTCGAATTTCCATCACCTACAACGAAAGGGTTAAGCCAAGATTTCAGTCCCCTGGTTCAAACCGCCCAGCGAGCACTCCCTGCCCAAATTACAGCAGCGCATACATCCAACAGATGCCGTTCAGACAGGGGCTTTCCTTGCCCTGAGGTACAGTTCAGTTTGTCCATTCTACTGTGCAATTACAGAATCAATAAAACATCCCTTTGAAACTCCCTGGACTAGTGCCGACATGCCGACAGTAGTCAAGCTGACATTTTTTGCTGTTTCCGTTATTACTACCGTCAAGTCTTCTGAGAAGCAAAGACATCAAAACCCAGGCGCCGCAAAGCAAAAGGAGGAAAAGCAAATGTTACGAGCTGAGGGTTTTAGTTCATCACATCTCATCGCTCCCCGGGCTGCCACACGGCACCAAGGCATACCTGCAAACAAAACCTGCCCAAAGTCATCAAAATAGGCATTGGGGAAACTGCTCGTTTCCAAAAAGCACGTGTGCCCCACCCTCCTCTGCTTAAAACACACTAATATCCTTTTTTTTTTGCTAGTTTTAATTCCCCCTTTGGTCAGAGAGGGGACTTGCTCGTGGTGGAATATTTGACCTAACTGGGGAAGCCCTGATTTGGGGATGAATTTATTAAAGAAGTGATCACCCAGCGTCCTGTTGCTCATGTGCGCTCACGAATGCGGTGCGAGATGCGGACGGTATGTGGAAGTTGGGAGGTGGGGTTGAAATCTAGCCATCCATCTGTTTCTGAGCAGCGCCTGAAACACTGAAATAGAAATGGGAAGCTGCGGAGTGCCAGGAGTGGAACCTGGGAAGAAAAAAAAATTAAGAAAAAAGAAATAATAATGCAAGAGCAGGACAACGAAGAGGGGAATATTGAATTACCGTGGTCAGAGGGATTCAAAGGAGACCTGGATGACCAAGGCCATGCCCAGCAGAGAGGCATTAGCTGCCTATGAACGTACAACTTTTTTTTCTTCCTATAACAATTAGCAAGGTCTGCCCAAGTAAATGGAAAATGTAAAATTAATCCAGAGTACTACTGCTATAGTTGAAAAGCTGTAAAATTCGGGAGTGAGGCCAGCCCATTCTGTCAGTTATCCTCCTCACCAGGCAGGGAATGGGATGCAGAATGCCAGGCTCCCCCAGACAGACCTGCCACGATGACCGCAGATGAGGAAAGCTCACCCTGGGGACAAGGAGCCTTTCCAATTTCTCACCAGCTAATCCCTGAATCTCCTTAAACAGGCACTGAGAACCATACAAACCTTATGTAGGAACTACAACATTTCCCCAGAAATAACCAATTCAGAAGACTTTGCTAGCTGGAAAAATGGTGTCACAGGTGAGCTGCAACGATGCTCAGCACCATGTCTTGGCAACACAGGACTTTGAAAAAGCTTCAGCAGTTTGTGAAGTTTCTTCAAGCTGCTTTGTTTGAATCTCTCCTCTCTCCTTCAAAGGTTACAGGCAGATTCAGATGTTTGCAAATAGTATGAATAATCACTAACAACAGTTTTATTCAGATAGCTTTTTCCACACTGTTGTCCCAGGCCCCCAGGAGGCGGCAAGATGCTCACAAGGCAATGGTGGGGGTAAGGAGCTCTGCACCCATGTCCCAACCCTGAGAAAGGCAGGCCCAGCACCCTATAAAGTAACCAAATAAATAAACCCAATCTAACTCTCTCAAGTTCAAAGGTTAATTGAAAAAATTGCATTTCCTCCCAGAGCATGCTCATATGTCTTCTATAATGACCGTAGGCCAAATAATAACTCGTTTGGAAAGCAGCTTATTTCAAAGGGTTTTCACATTTAGTGATGAGCACAAGGAGGTGAGAGGGAGGATGTCTTGCATTCAGGCTCTGTCTCAGGATATACCATCTCTTTTCTCCCAAACAGTTCTCTTTGTGGTAGAAGATCATGGGTGTGTTAACTGTAAAAACTCATTTTAAAGCGACTGAAGCGGAAGATAAGGTTGTGTCATCTGTACAAATATTCTGTACTGGAATGAGAATGCTGGTGTATCAGAGGAAGGTCTGGTTGAACACAAAACAGTCAAAAGCAACAGAAACCGAGAAGATCCTCAAGCCCAGCTTGTTAGGAGTGACCTAAAATGGCCCCATTTTGACTCACTCTGCTCTACCTCCTCCATCAGAGGATTCAAAGGGAAACTGCAATTCAACCTTCATTGCTGTAGCACAACTGCAACATAACTATTCTCTGTCACGAAAGAAAAAACAAGTTGTGGGTGCCTGAATGCTGACAGATCACTTTTGTTTTAAGAGTACATCATGTCAATCAAAACTAAATTCCTTATGCTCATCACAGGAGCTCGCAACCAAGCAATAGAAAAATCTCATTCGAGTTCAACCAGTAATGTGTTCAAAGGCTTCCCAATCTGCTCTGTCTCTGGCATCAGCAGCAGGGCTGGGCAAAGCAGAAAGGTCTCTAAACCAAAATAAAAATAAGCATTAAAATGTGTGTGTTGGACTAAAAGGATATACAGCAGGTTGAAATGTGCTATATCTTCCTCACTGGTGAGGAAAGACCTCTATAACTCACCGCGAGCTTTGATCACTCGTGAGCTATCAGCTATTTCTTTGCTGCTTGAGTAAATATAAGTCATTCACAGCTGAAACATAATTTCTCTCTCTTTCCCCTGCCACTATATGTTGTGTGCGAATATGTCTTGTATATAGGCACACTAACACGCTGTGCTGTTCAAATACACATCAGAGTTCACCAGATGGTGGGGATTGCCAGACACTCGTCGTTGCCATGAGTTAGGAGTCACGGTGTAACTCATGAATGACGCCTCTAAGCTGTAAGTGGGTTTTGCATAGTTACATTACCCTCACCGACATAAAAACTCTTGTTTTCTTATTACGTTCAATCGGCAACAGTTTATAATTGTGAGGTTTAAGGGACTGCTGGGTACCACGGGTGTTTTTTTTTTCCCCGTCCCAGAGACAGGGCTCCGAAGGAGCTATTTTCATCTGGGGGTTATGATTCACACCCCTACACACATGATCATACATCGTTTCATAAAGCTGTGGCCACAGTCAGTGCCCATGTTTGGGCACAATCTAAAACCCCAACCTCAGAAAAACAAAGGTCTTTTACCAAAAATACTCAAGATTTTAAGAGGCAATCATCTTAATTATGCATAGGAAAAATACATGAGATTGGAGTCAAGGTTTTGTGTACGGGCCTCAGCTTGCACTTGGGCATTAAGATATTTGGGCAATAAATTATGTGAGCATAGGCTGGTAAGGATGTAAATGCTGGGTGAATTGGCAATTTCCTAGTCTTTAATTAATGATGGTGTTGAGAAAGAATGTGGCCTTCCTTCTAAATTAACAATGCTTTTTAATCAGTGAGAGAATCTGCCTGTTTGAAGTGGAAGGTAGCTCTAGGCTTGCAAAGAAAGGAACTGAGTCTCCAAAAGAAAAAGCTGGAAACCTGGCAACGCACTCGCGGTCCTACCAGACCTTCTTTGCTGCCTCCAACAGAGCCCAGACCTTGCCCAAGGTCTCCAGGAGCTGATGGTGACGAAATAAAAATTGAGGGAAAAGGAAAAAGTTAAGAGCTAGGAGGAAACAGAAAGGAGAAACCATGCGGGAGCTCCCACCTGATTAGAAAGGGTGGGAGATGGCTCTGCTCAGCAGACTTGAATTGCCCAAGGAACAGCCCCAACCTAATCCAGGAGAGCTCTCATGTTGGCTCTCTAGCCAACAAGAGGACACAACATTAAGTTATCTGATAATGTGCCTTAGAAAACATTCATTTTACTACTGCTTTGCTGATCTGTTCTTATAAAACACATTCTGCTCATCCAGTTACTGAACACAACTCACCTCTCTTATTTTTAGCCCCTCGCAGACTGAAGTCTGTTGAACAAAATTGGTTTCTGTGCCATCAATGCTCAGGAGAGACACTTAATTTTAAAGGTCAGGGACATATTCTTACCTAAGTATTAACTTTTAGAACGGCTAAGTGGGTTTAAAACATTAAAAGAAAAAAGAAAAATAGAGTTACAAGCAGCTTTGTTATTTTAAGATTTTACTAAGGTTTGGATGCCTCCGAGGGTTAGGGCTTCAGCTCCAGTTAAGAACATAAGTTTGCTATCCAAAATTTCTTTGAACTAATAAAAATCCCTAGAGGTTATCAGATTGGGCTGAATATGGACTAAGGTTTTCAACTCCTCCCCTTTTATCTGTAAATACCAGGAGAGGAGATTTCTAGCACCCTAAGTCAAATAGTTTCCTGTCTTGGCTGGGAACCACTTCAGCAAACACTCGAGGCCATGAAAAGCAGTTGGATTTCGGCTCTGGGCAGGAGAAGGCACTGTCAGTCACCGCAGCTCACCCCGGCCCCGTTTCAGGGAGCGTGTTTCTACACGACATGGCTGGGGTACCTACAAGCCCTACACGTTTCCGACTCCCAGACAGCTCTCTGAGGCCAGAGGGAACACCGTCTCCTCCATCAACTTTCCTCCCAAAGGAGCATCTTCCCCCGGCAGCAGATGTGCCCATTGCAATGTGTCCCCCTAAGTTCAGGATACCCATAGGAGGGATGGGTCAAGGAGCACCTTCCCCCAGCATCCCTGTGGGGCGGATGTGCCCATTGCAATGTGTCCCCCTAAATTCAGGGTACCCATAGGGGGGATGGGTCAAGGATCATCTTCCCCCAGCATCTCTGTGGGGCAGATGTGCCCATTGCACTGCATCCCTCTAAATCTGGGGTACCCAGAGGGATGGGTCAACACTCCTGGAGGCAAACATTTCCCCCTACCCTCACCAAATCATCTTCTCTTCCCCAGTATCACGCGAGTATCAACGAGCGTTGAAGAGCACCGGGTATTTGGTCCCCCCTTGCCTGACAACAGACATCTTGCCCCCAGCCAGAGCCTATTCAGATGGAGGATGAGAACAGGGAATCAAAAAGTCCTCTGTCTGGCAAAAAACATGCCTGCTGGGAGTCGAGCATGCACTGAATAGCCTGTTCATAGTGTCTGTACTAAAAAGTAAGGACCTGGCTTTATTTCTTTGTTGACACTGATATAACTTAAGGAGCAGAAATAGAGGAATCTGGGAGATCTTGGGAATAAGAGACCCACGTGGGGGAGGGCAGAGGCTTCCTGCACACCCTGCTCCATCCTTACTGTTATTTCCCACTCAAGGAGCGGAGCAGCGCTTTATGCTCTCAAACAGGCAGAATATACGGCGGTTGGGAAGCGTGAGTGTACTGAGCAATAATGGAAAAAACAATGTTGTGCTCCTCACTGGAAAGACACGGCAGCCTGAAAGATACACACACGTAACATTAAAATAAAAAACGCATGCAAACCCAGGACGGATGGAACGTCCAGGTTTAATTCATCCTGGCAAGAGCTAGTAGCCTCCTCCCCTCCTCAAATATCTAGCCCAATTCAATTAAAATGTCTTGTTACTTTTTTTGTTTGTTTGTTTCTTTTCCCTTTTTTTGAGGTGAATATTTCTGCTTTTTTTTTAAGCTACTTTTTAAAGAACTCTCTCCCAGCCCCAGAATGCTCTGAGGTCCTGTATCCGATGGCTTCACAGCTCGCTGACAACAGGCAGCTCACTCTCTCTTGCTAAAAAAGTACTTAAGATTTTTACACAGCAAATACCAAACCACAGCCATCCTATCACCTTCAAAAAGAGAGAATGTTTTCTCCTTTCTGGAGCATCTTAGTCTTTTTTTATTCAACTAGACCAGCCATGAGCAGGATCTTCCACAGCAACATTTTCAGAGCTACTTGAGATGTTTTGACTGCCCGAATTCAAGCAGATATGAGGGGGGGAAAAAAAAGAAAAGAAATCTCTTTGGCAAATCTCATCCTACACCTTAACATATTTCTGCAATGAGGCCCTCATTAGCCTCAGAAAATGATAGTTTCTGAGAGCTGTGGAGGCATGGGAGCCCTTGATGCCCCATACCAAGCCAGTCATCACCCGCAGCAAGAACCATTTCACACGACTCCATGAGGCTGCATCCCAACTGAGAAAACACCATTTATCTTGAGGTTCTGCTCCAAACACCACACGATAACTAAGAGGAAAGCCAACACCGAAAGGAGGCACAAATGGGGTGCAAAAGGCAGGGAGAAGGATGAGAAAAGCCAGCACAGAGCTGGGGGAGGAGGCAGGTTTGGAGACTGGCTGCAGCTCAGCTCCCTGGCACAACAGACCTTTGGGGAGCTGGATTCCCATCTATGAGCCCTAACAACTTCATTACTTAATTAAATGGTACAGGGAATGCAATCTGTGCAGGAGGCAGGGGCTGCAGAACGCTACCCGATGCAGCGCATGTACCGGCCATAAAGTTACCCAGGCAGTTGCCTTGCTCGCCTGAACGCCGACTACAACCACGGCCTCTGGATGCAAATTACTGGCTTTTATAGGTTCCTAAAAAACATTGCACTGTATCTGCTGAACAATGTGGGAGTTGTAGAAAGGGCCCCGGTGATGGCAGTGATGTAATTAAAAGCTGCGAGTGGAAAAAGAAGGAAAAAATCCACCCTATTAGATTCCTTCTTCCAGACAGAAAGGCTGGTAAAAATGTACTTCTTAAAAATAGTTTAAAAGAAAACAACAACATAAATAAATAAAATAAATTCATTTTCACTCCTCCCCCCAATCCCTGAAGTTTCCAATAGCTTCCCAAGCTCAGGCGCCGTGAAGGAAAACGTACACGCTAGAGCACATCCCTAAGCCCTGTACTCTATCCGGAAAAAAAACGAGAGAGAGAAACTCTCCCTATCTAATCACCGGCCCCGTCTGGTACTAACAGAAGTTACTATCTCTGCCTGCCTGTCAGGAGCTGTATGAAACCAATTGGTGGCTGGGGCTGATACGGAAGCAAGAGGTATGAGGGCTGTAAAGCCAGCCCCGAATGAGCCATGGCGAGCACCCAACCCGAACCAGCATCCCTGAGCATCACCTCCCTCCTCTCCCTCGCTGGGATGGAGAGGGGACTTTGGATAAACCCTGCCCTTGGCATCCGCAGACCAACAGTGTTGGCTATTTACACGAGGAGCTTGCTCACCCATGATGGGGGATCTTCTAAAGGGTTATTTCACAGGGTGAAAGCCTCAATTTCAGCTTTTGGGTGTGGGCAAACCCCTCCATCCAAATGCAGATTATAACCCAAACCCCACTATCTTCCTGCAAACTGAATTTTACATTTCTTTGACATATTAAAGCTTAGAGGGGGTAACTTCTGCTTTCTTCTCCCTCTACCCGAAAACAATACACACACGTACAGCAGGGTCAGCTGGTAGTACTGCTGGCAACGAAGCCAGCAGCCCACATGAGCCATCATTTTCATCACCAGGGACCTTACCCAGCCCATTCCCTGCTTAAATGGGCCGATGCTGGGTTTGAACACATCTGGCCAGGGGTTAGTCCCAAGCTGCCTCTGTGCCCTATACAGGAACTTCCTCCGATGGCACCTCACCGCAGGCTCCAAGCACAGACATGCAGCACAATGTTTCTCCAAGCATTAGTTGTTGCCTCAAACAATCAAGGAGCTTTTTTTTTT
>VXBW01004843.1:55530-111940 GCA_013400375.1 Thinocorus orbignyianus
AAAAAAAAAAAAAAAAAAGAAGTCGTAAGGCTGTCCAGCATTTGGGCTTTTAATAGCCTTCATTTAAAAGTAGCCTGGATTACTGTGTGTGCATCATATGGGTGTCTATTAATCTATTTCTACATCTACTTGTACAAAGCCTGGACAGGGAAATGTGGAATTGTGACAGCAGTGGCTGATCCTAGAGTCGGCGACTGTCACTCCTCCAGTACAGAGGTACAGCCCCCAGCTCAGGTATACAGCCCACGAGATGCAGCTTCGAGTCTCTGTCCCTGTCAAGGGTTTGTGGTGGGCCAGTCATACCTCCTTCAGGTCTATTTATTGTACAATCATAGAATGGTTTGGGTTGGAAGGAAGCTTAAAGATCATCTAGTTCTAAACCCACCATCCCCACTCCCTGCCATGGGCAGAGACATCTCCCACCAGACCAGGTTGCTCCAAGCCCCATCCAGCCTGGCGTTGAACTGCTCCAGGGATAGGGCAGCCACAACTTCTCCAGACAATCTGGGCCAGAGTCTCACCACCCTCACAGTCAAGAATTTCTTCCTAATATCCAAACTCAGTCTCCCCTCTTCTAGTTTAAAACCGTTCCCCCTCATCCTGTCCCTCCCACTTGCCGATCAAGAGTCCCTTCCCATCTCTCCTGGAGCCCCTTTAGGTACTAGATAGGAGTTATAAGGCCTCCCGGGAGCCTCCTTTTCTCCAAGCTGAACATCCCCAACTGTCAGATTTGGGAACATCTGTACCATATCTCAGGGTGCCAGGATCACAGCTATTTCAGTCACTCCTTTCACATCCCAACCCACTGAAGACATCTTTCTGCACAAGACTAATGCTTCTTCACAGGTGGTGGACTGGGGTTTGGGAGCACCAAAGCCCTGGAGAAGTTCTTGTGCAGCTCCCCACAACAGCTCTGTCCCCAAACGCCTTGTGCACTCAGAGCCAACAAAGAAACCCCTCAGAGGAACAGCACAGCATCCATCTGTGGAGCCAACCAAGGGTGATGAGGGTGAGGGAAGAATCAACAAAACCTCCATCAGGCTGCAGTCCAGGCTTTGCAGCTCCACACGCAGCTCTTCCATAGGCAAGACCCAAAGCTTTGGAGTCAAAACCTGCAGGTTTGGGGTATTCTGCAGCCAGTATCACAGTCCCCTGTGGTGCTGCAGGGAGTGCACATATACCACAACAACGAACACATGCACAGTGTCCACCAGCCCCCAGGACAAGGATGTCCTTGGGCCTCCCCAAGGACCAAACATGGCCAGCAAAGCACAAACAAAACAAACAGGTACTCAGCAGAGGTACCTTGCTCAGGAACACCACATATTGTCCCTGTCAACAGCCAATGATCTATCAACATGACAAAACCCAAAATTTGAGGCAAACTACTCAGGCATGTGCTGGGGGTAGAGGTGGGGGGGGGAAACCGTCTCGCTCCACACACATGCTTGTAGGAAGTGACAAAGTGCCACATCTGCCTGCCATCCGCAGTATATTTAGCATCCTATAGACAGCAAAGCAACGAGATTCACCTAGCCATCCACGGTGACTTTGCACCCATAGCTTCACCGTGAAGCCAAACGGATAGACGAGAGAGGGAAGCGAGGAGCCACAGTTCCCCATCGCCCTCTTTATCACCACCATCGCAGCATTTACTGTAACGCATGTGACTTAGTGAAGCCCTGGATTAATTAAATGAACTCCTCCATTAATCAATCAATCAATCCAGCACAGAGCAGTTGAAATATTGAATTACTTAAGAGCAGCATCTTTATATGGGACTTTTAAAGGTCTGCTCTGGAGGACCTTACCCCTGATAATTAAATTCAGCCTCAACATGCAGAGGAGCACAAGAAACCCAGAGGAGGCCCTGAGGGAAACACCAGCTACTGCCTTGGGAAACACTCCCCCATCCAAGAGGGTCAGCAAGCTTCTAGGGAAGCTAACATTTCCCTGAACCACCCTTCAAAACACCTGTCCTAACACTCACAGCAAGGGCTCCTACTTGTTCAATCAGGACCACTCATCAATTAATTAGGAGAACTAAGATGGGGATTGCCCAATTCTCAGGAAAGGCTCCCATCCAGCTGGCAGAGCT
Organism: Thinocorus orbignyianus; assembly: GCA_013400375.1. Lineage (NCBI taxonomy): Eukaryota > Metazoa > Chordata > Aves > Ciconiiformes > Thinocoridae > Thinocorus > Thinocorus orbignyianus. The sequence continues at coordinate 57,629 of VXBW01004843.1, forward strand.
GGAAGAGGGGGAGGAAAGCAGGGCCCTGTGCTGGAACTCCGGGAACACCCGAATGTATACATAATAGTTGCAAAACCTGTAAAGTCAGTAAAGGTTATCTAATTTTATATATGGTGAAATTTAGGCAGAGGGAGTTGAAACACGTTGGCCCAAGATGTGCAGAGCACCAGTGAGAATGTCAGTAATAAGAGCACTGATCTCCCATCATTATGAAAACCCAGGCACACAAACTACTAATATGATCAATTTTGTCATCTGTGGGTCCACTCGAACACTGAAATTGGAGAGATGAATTCTACACTTCTCTCTCTCCTCATTTCAGTTGGGAGGAGACTATGTAGCTATACCCATCAATAAGGGAAAGGATGCAAAAGAAAAAAAAAAGTTTATACCATGCATGTAACCTTTCCAGTTAGGGAAAAAAATCCCTATTATCAGAAACTCTTCACATAGCATGAGAATTACTGTTTCCCTTAGACAATAAAAAAAAAAAAAAAGCTTCACAAGGCTCCCCCTCAAAAACCAGACTTATATCTAAATAAAAATGCCTAATCCTGGTACATCTTACCTCACCCCCAGCAAATGTTTATATTTTAGCTCTATGAGTCTGACTTAAAGGGTTATAAGTGCTTGTGTACTTGCTGTTTTGCCTCCAGCCCTAACCATTTCCACCACGTACCCTGTCCTGAGCCAGGATTTTGGTGAGGCACATGGACTACCCTGATAGCTTCTCCCAGGTACAAAGGGATGAAAGTAACAGCCTTGAGATCTTGTGATAAGACAGGGCATACAGGACTCAGAATCAAATAAAAACCCCAGCAATATGAACACATATTTCACTGCTCAAAAGTCACTACTTCCCTTTTTTCTTTCTTGGCAAATAAAAAAACCAAAACAACAAAAAAGACTTATTACAAGCCCTAAATGTAGTATGGCACAGCATGTTAACATATTGCTGTACATCCTTTATAGAACTGCATCCAAAGCTATATTAAAATAACGTTAAGGTTGCAAATACTAGGCAACAAAGTTGGCAACATCAACATGCCATCTTGATTTACACCTTTGGAATGAGTTATTACGATCAAGTCTTCACTTACACAATCACATCTTTTTCCATGGGACTCCCAGCGTAACACGCAGTTATTAAGTACTTTTTACCTTTATAAAATCCACACTCTACTTACTTAGCACTCGCTCTCCAAACCCAGAGCCACACATAGAATTCCCAAGCTCCTCTAGACCATATCCCCAACTCCCTCATTGTGGCATCAGAGTTTGCAACATCAATGAAAGTCCCCTCACCCCCATTTGCAGAGAAGTTTCATAGCCTCACAACCGTCTCACTGGTGGGAAACCAAGACAAAGCAAAAGGGAGATTTCTGAGAGCTGCTGCTGTGAGTTACCCAGTAACTAGAGGCAGCAACCTGAGCCTGCTCTGACTCATGGTTTTTATGGATACTAAGGATTCCACAAGCTACAAACAGCCCCAGCTGGCCTCAGCTGTGGTTGCTAACCCAAGATCACTTGTGCAAAACTAGCCTCAGGTGTGTTTTGGTGAGCACACAGAGATGAGGAACAGGGAACCACATGGCAAGCTTGGAGCACTTCAGTTTGGATGATGTGCCAAAGCCCAAACAAGGCTCCTCAGGGAGAAAAAGATAAAACAAAACAAACAAAAACAAAACAAAACAAAAAAACCCAAAACTAGATGATTGCATCAATAGAGTTTCACAACATACACATCTTGGTTAAGGCGTCCTCTGCCACCTTAACTCTATCATTTCCCAAATGTCATGTGCCAGATTATACCCTCTTGAAGGTTGTTTTCACCTATACCTGCTCTTAATGTCACTTCTTGAGAATTTTTTGTCNAATTTAGGCAGAGGGAGTTGAAACACGTTGGCCCAAGATGTGCAGAGCACCAGTGAGAATGTCAGTAATAAGAGCACTGATCTCCCATCATTATGAAAACCCAGGCACACAAACTACTAATATGATCAATTTTGTCATCTGTGGGTCCACTCGAACACTGAAATTGGAGAGATGAATTCTACACTTCTCTCTCTCCTCATTTCAGTTGGGAGGAGACTATGTAGCTATACCCATCAATAAGGGAAAGGATGCAAAAGAAAAAAAAAAGTTTATACCATGCATGTAACCTTTCCAGTTAGGGAAAAAAATCCCTATTATCAGAAACTCTTCACATAGCATGAGAATTACTGNAGCATGAGAATTTCTTTTTCCCTTAGACAAAAAAAAAAAAAAAAAAGCTTCACAAGGCTCCCCCTCAAAAACCAGACTTATATCTAAATAAAAATGCCTAATCCTGGTACATCTTACCTCACCCCCAGCAAATGTTTATATTTTAGCTCTATGAGTCTGACTTAAAGGGTTATAAGTGCTTGTGTACTTGCTGTTTTGCCTCCAGCCCTAACCATTTCCACCACGTACCCTGTCCTGAGCCAGGATTTTGGTGAGGCACATGGACTACCCTGATAGCTTCTCCCAGGTACAAAGGGATGAAAGTAACAGCCTTGAGATCTTGTGATAAGACAGGGCATACAGGACTCAGAATCAAATAAAAACCCCAGCAATATGAACACATATTTCACTGCTCAAAAGTCACTACTTCCCTTTTTTCTTTCTTGGCAAATAAAAAAACCAAAACAACAAAAAAGACTTATTACAAGCCCTAAATGTAGTATGGCACAGCATGTTAACATATTGCTGTACATCCTTTATAGAACTGCATCCAAAGCTATATTAAAATAACGTTAAGGTTGCAAATACTAGGCAACAAAGTTGGCAGCATCAACATGCCATCTTGATTTACACCTTTGGAATGAGTTATTACGATCAAGTCTTCACTTACACAATCACATCTTTTTCCATGGGACTCCCAGCGTAACACGCAGTTATTAAGTACTTTTTACCTTTATAAAATCCACACTCTACTTACTTAGCACTCGCTCTCCAAACCCAGAGCCACACATAGAATTCCCAAGCTCCTCTAGACCATATCCCCAACTCCCTCATTGTGGCATCAGAGTTTGCAACATCAATGAAAGTCCCCTCACCCCCATTTGCAGAGAAGTTTCATAGCCTCACAACCGTCTCACTGGTGGGAAACCAAGACAAAGCAAAAGGGAGATTTCTGAGAGCTGCTGCTGTGAGTTACCCAGTAACTAGAGGCAGCAACCTGAGCCTGCTCTGACTCATGGTTTTTATGGATACTAAGGATTCCACAAGCTACAAACAGCCCCAGCTGGCCTCAGCTGTGGTTGCTAACCCAAGATCACTTGTGCAAAACTAGCCTCAGGTGTGTTTTGGTGAGCACACAGAGATGAGGAACAGGGAACCACATGGCAAGCTTGGAGCACTTCAGTTTGGATGATGTGCCAAAGCCCAAACAAGGCTCCTCAGGGAGAAAAAGATAAAACAAAACAAACAAAAACAAAACAAAACAAAAAAACCCAAAACTAGATGATTGCATCAATAGAGTTTCACAACATACACATCTTGGTTAAGGCGTCCTCTGCCACCTTAACTCTATCATTTCCCAAATGTCATGTGCCAGATTATACCCTCTTGAAGGTTGTTTTCACCTATACCTGCTCTTAATGTCACTTCTTGAGAATTTTTTGTCCTCTCTTTATGAAGTGAGAATTGAAACATCAGCAAGAAGCAGTATAACCAGAGAGTGCAGTAAGGAGACAACATGACACAGCTTTAGCCAACAAGAAACTCACCCCCCAAGTCTCCATGACCAGAACTAACAGCATAACTAGCTGCTGCACCACGCTGCTGGGTTGCACTGGAGGTGACTAATGACATCAACCTCAAATTCCAGAGATCCCTTCAAACACCCTTAGGTCTGACGAGACCACAGGGAATACTTTAGTGCCCTCAAACAACTGAAAGTGCCTTGAGGACTCCAGGGACTCCAAAGCATCATGTGGCTCAGTGAGAAACTATCAGCTCCCACTACTCCTTGGGGTACATGCTGGTAAGGTGGCCAACCTTATCATCACCACCATCATCATTGCAACTGTAGCATCACCCTCATAATCGCAAAAATCCCAATGTCTGCCATAAATTTTTCTGCCAGCAAGACTTTCCCCATTATATTTGGGAGAGTTCATACAGGGTGCCACTGAGGTCCCTGGTACCCAACCTGGCACCACACAAGGAGGATGCTCAGGCACTTGTGGGACTTGTCCTCCCCCACCACCCCCTGGTAGGACCCTCCATGCTCAAGGCTGCCCTGGCTTCCCCTCGCTAGTGACAACTCCTGCATGCTGCCTGCATGGAGACGCTGCGGCTCTGTTAAAAATACACACGCACATACATATGCATCCATACGTTAAAAAGGAAGAATATGCTACACAGCGACGAGCTGAGCTCTCATTCTTCTCCGTTATGCACCCATGTGGGTTTGCTTGGGCAGCCTAAGACCTGGTAAGGTCAACGGGTGCTCTTAGAAGCCTTACCAAATGCCCAGCAGCTTAATTTCTCTCAAAAAATTCTCAGAAAGTCACTGGTGGTGCTCAAAAGAAGTGCCATATCTGAGTTGTGCTGAATACTCAAACGGTATTCACTGTGCTGGGGAAGGGGCTTCACTAATATACAGAAACTGCCAAGTATCCCATTTATACCCTGATCTACAGCATTCTCCGTCCTCCCCAGTAATTTGTGCTTTCTTCTCTTTCAAAGACTCCCAGAAAAAAAGAAAAAAAGCATTTACAGTCAATACACAATCTTATTAGCACCCAGTATATATTCTCTTTTGCAAAAGAGAGAACTTCGCTTTTATAAAGTATGCATTTACTTTGACTTCCCCCTTACAGAAACAACAGGCGAGCATTGCCACTTTATATCACAGAATTTCAGAGCAGAGAACGTTTCTGAAACAGGCTATTAAAACAAAAATGCAATTGAAATCGAAAAAAAAAAAATCAGTTGAGAAAAGCTTGCCCTGCAGTTGCTCTGATTGAAGAGAAGAGCGAAAGCCAAAAGGAAGGAGTTAAACTTTGTCGAAACAGCATCAAACAGTGGCTGCTGCTTCAGTTATTGCTGTACTGGGACTGGCTGCAGCAAACAGCATCCCTCGGTTAACGGAAGAGCATCACCTACATACTCACAATTCTCCAAGGGTCAAACCTAAAGCGCTGCCCTTTAAATGCGGGTAACAACCAGCATCAGGTACACAAGAGAAATCTGGTCGATTGAACAGGAAACTGCAGAGAACTATTTCTGAAATGTAAATGAGACTCTGCTACTTTCATTTCATTATTGCTGGAGCCCTGTGCCGAGATGAAGTTTCCATCTGTGATTTTCAGGACAGGATATCAGCCATTTCAGACAGCATCCGTCGGAAACTAGAGAGACAAGTTACTCACAATTTTTTGTTTTATAAAAAATATTTAAAGTCCGGTTGGTCCTCCCTCGAACAGAGCTTATGGAAGATAATCCAGTGCTTTGGGAAACAGCCTTGCAGCAAACAAGCAGCTTTACCCCCAACCAACCCTTATTTTTAATTATTTTTTTAAAGACCAACTTGTGGAAAGTTACAAATTGCAAACGGACTAAATATTTTAAAAGATTGTTTTGACAAGGCCGTGCTAAATGTCAATCTTGTATAACTCTCTTGAATATTCTCTACTTCAACGAGTTAACAGTTCGTGGTATCAAGCCTCAACGTTCTGAACACAGCAAAATATTTTCACATCTCTCCCTGAAATTCAGGGGCTCTTGGATTATCTGTGACATTTTTTTGTCCACCTGCAAGAGACAGCACACCCAGTGAAATTATTTCAAACGCTTGTTGTTTCTTTCTTCACAACATTTTCACCATCAGTGGCATAAATTTATCAGCAAAAAATGCTGAAGTCAATGATGATGCAATTAAGGCTTTGATTACATGATGACAGCAAATCGATTTTAAAGCAGATTATATCAACAGTTGGGCAAAAGAAGAGGCAGACATTATGGAAATCAGACCCTTTAATATCTTTTAAGATTCCATAACCCCAGAGAGCATCTTTAATTCACCCTCTTTTATTCCAGATGGCTCACCAAAAAAAAAAAATCCAAAACCCTACCGTTGTGACATTCTGGTAGCCCATGCTAACACGCTTCCTATGACGTGATGTTAATAAGTGTTAAAAAACAAATTAAAAAAATAATAATAATTTAAAAAATCAAGTAGTCAAATGGCACCTATTTCCCCTCTGAGGTGATATTTGCAAGAGAATATATTTTTAAGGAATAAAACATGACTTACTCCCGCCGGACAGGCAGGGTAAGTGCCTGGTGAAGGCAAGCAGAGTTACAGACAAGTATTTAAGAGCAGGATTTGGCTGCAGACTCCACGTGAAGGCAGGAATAGGGAACTATTGTGCTGCCTGTTTTCTCACAGCAGATCCCAACTCGCTTTGGCTATGGATCCGGCACTGCCAGCCAATTTCAAGGGGGAAAAAAAAAAGAAAAGAAAAAAGAAAGAAGAAAAAAAAAACCCACACAAAACCCACAACAGAGCCTCCGACTCTTTCCTTTCTCTCCCCCTTTTTGTAATCTTTCACAGGCACAACCGCTCCAGCGAGCAGCTCCCCTCCCAGCCCAATATTTACACTAAACCACTAAAGGACTTTCTATTATAATGCTATCTCATTGATACAAGATTACTCCTGAACCACATCAAACCCTGCAACACTGTGAAAGGCACAAACGCCGTCTCAAGAAAGAGGCGCAGAGTGGATTATTTTAGTCTCGTTATTTCAACAGCACTTTTTAGATTTATGTAAAAAGTAATGCAATGCTACAGTAAGTGTTTCTCCCCCGGGGGCAACTTCGTGTCTATATGGATTAAATGTACATGCGTAAACACTTGCGATAGCTAATTATATTCCTGAAAACACCCGACTGCTGCCATTTCTTAATCCCACAAAATAAAAGCACTTCACAAGAAAAAATAAAAATAATAATTCAGACAATAATAATCAATTTTACCTAATGCCTTTGAAACTCTTCAGAGATTTTACACCTGAGACTTGAGAAGTGTTAAAACTCCTGCCTATTTTAACTCTCTTTTGTAAAAGATGCATGGATGTAAAAACCCCGGCAGACCACAGCACTTGCCGTCTCCTCTGGTTGCAAAGAACATGAAAGAGTAACCAGACATTTTTATTCAAATGAAATTATACAAATTTCTCTACCTTTTTTTTTTTTGTGTGTGTGTCTTCTTCAGCATGTAAAAACCCCACCCTATAATGAACACAAGCTTAAAGCAATCTCTTCCAATGGACCATTTTACTTATTCTACAATTTCTTACCCAAATTACAGAGGTATAATTATTTTGACACTGTAATGAAAAGAAAATGGGATTTGGGCACTGTGGGTTTATCTAATAACACTATTTCTTGCCAAACTTCACAGCACTGACAATCACAAAGAGCCCTGTCCATTCCAATAGGAAATATTTGATTTTACTGTAGGAACATTATTTATTTTTACCAACTTGCTATTATCAGAAAGGATATGATAGCTGAATAATAAAAATGAAATCAAGAAATTCTGGTGTTTCAAGGCTTTATTTTTTTCTGCTCTCACTTTTGACATTTTCTTCCCCTGGAGAGACAAGATAAAGTGCTGTCATAAATGGGTGACTTTTCTTGTCAAATGACAGATTTGATTCTCCATGGCAACCACAAATCAAGGTGCTAGTCTGAATTAAAGCTTCTCTTAAAAGGCGTCTTTATGTTTATAAAATGAATTTAAATTAAATGGGTATTAGGTACAGTTTTTTACCTCCATTTATTTATTGACTAAGGAGCTCTGCTCTGTGTGGAGCATATTTGCATTTTAAGGAAAGACAACATATTGTACTGGCAGATGCACAAACAAAGCAAGTTACAAGGTCATGCTACATATACTAGTTTACAGTACTATGAATGGTATACAGATGGACAGCAAGCAGTTAAGAGGTACTTAAATACTGGAAAAAGCACAAAAATTACCTACAGAGTAACAGATGAAGGAAATCTCTCCTCATTTCATAACACTGCTTTCTTCCACACACAGTTAATAGAGAGTCATGTAATTGTCACAAACAGAATGCCAAAAGGGAAAAAAAAATAATAAAAAAATAAATCAGATGCTTCATCCTGTGCCCTTATGCAATCTTACTATAGAGCACGATACACTCTTACACACGGCTGTTACCATGACTTTCAAATATCCGAATTTATCCTAGATTTCTAATTCAACTGCTCTAAAAATTCACTTTCTTGAGGTCACAACACATCTGAATTTCTTTATCCACAAGATGAGTCAGTGGAGCCTCCTAGCTCCACAATTAACCTACCTTATTACTTCTTTTTTTTAAAAAAAAAAAAAAAAACACAACTGAAACCCAGAGAACCTGAATTGCAGTGTAATACTCTCCTCATTCAATTTCCCGAAGAGATGGGAAAAATCTTTGCACAGAACACAAGGCCAAAATTTTTAACATCTAGGTGAAAGGAGATGTATTTTTTTTACAAGCGTTCACAAGGAAGTAAATACTATCAAGGATTCAGATTGCTTTGTAAAAAAAAATCAAACTACTGCAGGTTTGTCAGCCGATTCTCCTGGTTACCAGAGTCAAGTGGCTCCACGTTCACTGCCCTTGTAAGCTCTGCCAAATTTGATTTTAAGCTTCCTGAAGTTAAAGAAGGTTTATACAGTATTAACACGCGATCTTCTCACACATTTCTCAAGTTATTACACAGCCTTTTATCCAAAATTACAATTTTAAGCAGTGCAGGAAGGCTTCAGCTCAGCTTCACAGGCAGAGATGGACAGAGGATGTCTTCATCCCGCTGCCGGGCTTTCCGCTTGGCTTCACTGCTGCCATCCATTTTCGTCCAGAGAAGGTGCAATAAGAGGGTGCTGGCAACTTACAAACCATTTTACACCCTGGTTCTGGGCAGGATTTGGCCCCTGCACCCAGTGGGATGGGGACGGTCCCCACCATGCCACTGCGGAGCTGCTGGGATGCAGTTGTGGGGGTCCCCATAGGGCTAAGCACGCACCCGCTCCCCAACTTAGGGACACCTGTGTGTAACCCAGAAATGTCCCCATCTCCTCTCGACAGCTTTTTGACCCAAATACCCCACCTTGAGAACTTGGCGGGGAGAATAACGGCCAGGGCTCTCCAAATCGGTGCATAAACAAGTCGCTACATAAAAATCAAAGGACACTTTGCTAATGTACTACTGTATAAGTAACAGCCTCATTAAAATAAGACTAATCCGTAACAGAAATGTACATTTTATGGGGCAAGCAACTGAATTTCTTAGATTTTTTTATTGTGAGAAAAAGAAAACGAGTCTACCTATTTCACTCATACTGTAACCTGATCACAATGTTTATACGTGCCCATCACAGTGCTATATAAATTAAGTCCCAAGAAAGGGTTTGAGAAAATAAAATATGGTTAACTTCAAACAACACCTTCAGCTCAACTCCTGAAAATCCTTGACACTTCTTGCTATGCACTTCTGGACATACTTGAGGTTAAGAGGCAGCCTCCTCGAGGTCTAAACACTGCACTTTTAGGAAAAAATTCCCCAAATTACTACTATGCACCAGGATAACCGCACATGGAAAATATTCTCCTGGGCTGTTTCACAAGCTGGATGCTGTGGGGTAGATGCTGGGAGCATCTTCTGTTAATTCCAGGGGATGGAGAGTAACATCTACACCTGGTGCTTACGTTTTCTCCCCATCAGCAGCATTAAGGTGCAGCAAACAGGTGGAGGATTAAGGTAATACCCCGTGTCCCTGCGGAAAACAGGGTGGTTTTCTGGGCTGACAGAATGGGCCTGCCGAAGGAGTGGGCCAAGGAGAACTAAGCACCGAAAGAAAAACACACAGCTGCTAAAACTGTTATTAAAATCGTATTTCAGATACGGAGCCTTGCACCACAGCACTGTGTGGGACAAGCTGCAGCCAAACAGGCAGCAGTTCTCCACTTGAACTCCAGATCTCCCAGCAGTTAACATGGCATGTGTAGAAAAAGCCTGCAAGTGCAGGAATTTGGAGTTCTTGACCTTTCTGGGGGGTCTGTAAGGGGTGCTGAGGATGCACCAAAACCTCCTGGGAGCATCAGGGTGCTTTCCAGTGCCGAATAACTCCAGATACAAACAGGCATTTGTTGCAAAAGGGCTGCAAAAGGAGACAACCTGGCTTCAATGCAGTAGAAAAAAGGCTTTTCTTTTTTCCTCCAAGGTCTCACCTGCTCATTTAGTGGCAACGCCAGACTTTGATTAGTAAATGCCTGCAATTTAAACTGGGGTGAGTCAACGATGTTAAGTCTTCCTTGTACACTCAGTGGGCACTTCTGAGCTGGCTTTTGGCAAATACATTAAAACCTGCGCTTAATTGTTGTGAAGCAGCACAGCTCACCTTTCCTATTGTGTCTAATGCGTGGCATTTCATTTTATTGAGCATGAGCTCAGCGGTGGCGATAGCCATAAATTTTACTACTTTAATAGTATATGTTATCAGACGTTTCCTAACACTGAGCTTTGGGAGTTGAGACTGACCAGTCTTGACAGAGATGGATAGTTTGCATAAGAGTTCTAAGGGGAACAGCCGAGGTTTCAGGGATATTTTGAGCAGGAAAGCTATGCAATGTACTTTAAAAAGTGAAAAGACAACCAGGAAAATCTTTCGTTGGTAATCACAGTCAGGAAATGCCAGCAAATGTTTTGAGATGCTTAGCTGAAAATTTGAAAAATGTTAAAAGCCAGCTTTGCTACCTTTAGCAGTGAACTATAAAGCTAATCACATATATTTTTGGGGTCCTTAACGTGGACCAGATGGAACTACACCGCATATAAATAAAAAACATTCTCTAGTTTGTGGGCTGGTTTGAATTTATTTCATTGGATAAATGTGGAAGACAAAGTTACCAAGTAGGTTTTAGCCTGAGTAAACCATGAAGCAATTAACAGGAGTTCAAAGATACGTTTTCATCCATCAGACACCTTCTTGCCTTCTAGATTTCCCATGAAAAGTCACTGCAACTGAAAAAGGGACAGCTTTGCACTCTCAACTAGAGACCTCACCTTGTCCAGACCAACGAGGTGGGAGCAAGTTCAGGTGCAGCACCTGCTCCTGAGCTCCCAGGTCCATCTGTGGGGGCTCCAGCTACAACCTATTGAATCCTTAAAATTTCCTTTTTTAAAAAAAAAAATCATTCTTCTCATTTGTTATTTTAACACTAATTAGTTAGGGGAAACTTGATAACAAGGTATGGAAACAGTAGATGCAAACCTGCAAGGTAAATAAACTACGGAGAATAATCTTGAATCTCTTTTTAAGTTATAAAATTATTTTCTTGTTCAGATCTGAGCAAACATAAAAGAATACCTCTCCCAGGCTCCAGGCATTGTTACCATCAATTAACTAACAATTCCATAAACAATAAAAGTATTACAAAAACAGCAGCACATCCCCACCTACACATTAGCACCAGTCAGCAAAAAACCCAACAAAAAACTACCAACAACATTTCCTACTCCTTAAATTCCCAAAGGAAACTCCACCCCAGCTGCTGCAATCAAAAAATAGGGACTTAACAAAGTGTCTGCAAGGTTAAATGGCAATTTTAGGTGTTACTTGTAACAGAAGTAAAACAATTTCAAGACACAAGAGCTAGTGTAAACCGAGAACTCCTTGAATATACACTTTCCCCCAAATGATGACTTCTTGCGGAGATTGTGTTCTCTGTTTCAGGGTGCTGAAAGGTGAATGGGTCTAGATGTAAAAATATAAAGAAAAGGAAAAGAAAATAAAAAATACCTAAACCCTGCATCACCAACCAAGTTGGAACTCGATGATCTTTAAGGTCTCTTCCAATTCTAACCATTCTATGATTCTGTGAAGCCCCAGGTACAGATGTTTTCAGGGGGGCTGTGCCGTCGCTGCTCCATCACACACTGGAAAAGGGGATTCCAGCCTGCTTCCTCCCTTCCTCTTCTCCCTCTCGCAAGCCCACGCTTGCCTCTTCCTGCTGGTTCCTCAACTGTGTTCTCAAGTTTCCATGGGTCAACTCAGCACCAACCTGGCACTGGCGCAATGCCTGTGAAATTTGGGGAGTCATGCAAATGGACCTGAATATGCAACGTCTGCTTCTGATTCATTATGAATAGGCAGAAGCCATTTTAGCCAGGATGGTGAACATCTTCAGTTCCTAACTTTAGGAAGTATTCTTTGAGACGAATAACCCCAACTCCTTATTGCTCCTCGCTTCTCCTGATAACGGTCCAAAGACCCCTAAGCACGTTCTCGCCGCAGGCAGAGTCAGGCAAACACTACACGGGGCCAATGCCAGCCCCCTGCAGAAATACAGGCTGAGGTAGAAAATTATGCAAACACATCCTGAATCTGGAAAAATGGGTGTTTAAAAGTACAGCACCGCTGCTTAGCTGACAGCAATCCAAGCCCCTACCTGGTACTCCTCCTCCCGAGTATTTTTCCCCCGTCAAAGTTAATAACTCTTTGCTCCCAAAAAAACAACACTATGGAAAAACTCAGCTCTCCCCTGGGAGTTCATGCGGTACATTTGGAGAATAAATTCAGTCTTTAAAACTGTGAAATACAAGGATTTTAATCCTGCTTTAAGTGCAAGTTTCAATACAAACTGAACTTTGAACCCCCTGGGATTTCCTTCTCAGAGTAAGCGATCCAAATGAGTATCTCCTTCAACACATATGCAATAATAAAGTAAAAAGTAATTACAATGGCAGACGAGGGCGATTTCTAAATTGCATGTGCAGGAAATAATTATTTACCTTCAACAACAAGCAGCTTCTTCTCAGTTTCTGTGCCACAAACGTAACTTTCTCCACATAGCAACTTCTTAAAAGATGTTTGTCAACTTCTGTCATTCACAGATACACAACAAAGAAAAATGTATATCTTTCTAATGAGATGCACAGCCAAGGACGGTTGTCAGCATCATAGCACTGCTGTTGTGACATGTATTTCATTTTATTCAATACATAACAGGAAAGCTGTTTAATCCAGCAGTCCAAGCAATGTCCAAAGAAGCATTAATAATGCGGTGAATAACTGATCATCACTAGATGGTTTTCAGCGAGATAAAGGTTTTTCCCTCCCCCTTTTTAAAAATATCCTCCTAGTTAGAAAACAAAGAGGCAGAAGTTCAGGCTGCTCAGACCTCCTACCATGGGCACACATCTGCAAGTGCCAACCTGCTCGGTGCCGAGCCCGGCTGATTTCAGCGCTGCATCAACAGATTGCAGCAGCACAGCAGGTGGAGCGGGGGGCTAAGGGAGAAGCAATTAACATGTATTGTGTTTCCCATTTTTCAAGGTAGATGGCAAATTCTGTTTCACAGACATGTACAAATTCACGTACAAAACCCACCACATAATACAAAGACATCTGTGTTTACCAAAGTAATCATTATTGTTTAATGCGTATTTTTTTACACCATTTAACAAATAACTTTAGCTCTGATGAACATGGTGATTTTCATGATAGACTGAAAAGTTCCTAAGAAATGCGGAGCTGCTAACACATGCTAACTATGAAGACTAACAGCACAGATTCAGGGCATCACTCTGACCTTGCATGTTCTCACCCCATGCACGCTTCCATCAGCATGGTCCAACAGAGACTTGGTGGCTTTCTGGCTCGCATCAGAACTTGAACTTGTCCTCGTGCTGCTTCCTACACCAAGCTCTGTGGACAGCTAGTACACCACCAAAAGCCATGAGCAACCACGGGAGTAAAACCCTACCATTTTGGGACCAATCCCACAGCCCTTGACAGCTCCAAAGGGCTTCCCAAAGTTCGGTGCAAGGGACACACCTGCCTGGACTGGCCTCAACACCAGCACAGTCACAGGGAGATTGCCATCAGCACATTAGGGCAACGAAGTTGGAGAACAAGACTTAAGAGGAGTAGCTGAGGGAGCTGGGGTTGCTCAGCCTGGAGAAAAGGAGGCTGAAGGGAGACCTTGTCACTCTCTACAACTATCTGAGAGAAGGTTGTAGTGAGGTAGGGTTGATCTCTTCTTCCAAAGAAGAAGTTACAGGACAAGAGGAAGCGGCCTTAAGTTGTACCAGGGGAGGTTTAGATATTAGGACATTAGGAAAAATTTCTTCACCGAAAGGGTTGTTTAACACTGGAACAGGCTGCCCAGGGAAGTGGTGGAACCACCATCCCTAGAGGTATTTAAAAGAGGGGTAAGAGGTAGTGCTGAGGGTCATGGTTTAGTGGTGGTTTTGGCAGTGTTGGGTTGATGGCTGGACTTGATGATCTTAAAGGTCCCTTCCAACCTAGACGATTCTATGATTCTATGTTTCTATGATTCTACTCCTACCTTGCCACTTCCAGCCATCATCTCTATCCCATCACACTTCCCCGTCTGCAGGCAGCAACATACCTGACCCTTGTGGGCTTCAAGAGGAGCTGCAGGCAGGGCTGAGACGTGAGGATGGAGGAGCTTGGAAGAGGAGTGAGACGAGTCGAGACCCCGCTACATGTTCAGTGATTATAAGATTAGTGTGTTTTTATTTAAAGTATTATCCGTTAACATCCCATATTACAAAAGTAGCACAACAGTATCGACAGACTGTCAATATTAATAGGAGTGTCTAATGTTATATCAATACTAATTTAATTTCTGTTATCTGCAGCCTGCAGGGCCTTTCTGAAGAAACAGAGGAACAAGAATGAGAAATCCAAAGCAGTGACATAACAGGAAAACAAGCCATTCCTTCAGCTTCTCCATCATTCAGTGGCACCCTGCTGTGTAACGCAGTTATCCTTGCTGCTTCTTTTAAAAGAAACATCACCAACAAAACCCCCTTAGTTTGTTTCCAATATTGTCAGAACCTCTACACTCTTTTTCTTTTGGGAAAAAAAAATAAATCAGCTTTTTTCTTAAGTATGTACACCCAAAATCTATAAAATAAATGTCAGACAACAAATATTATAGATTGGGTTAATAATTTGCCCCTACGACACACCGTTGATTCACAAAGGAGAATTTCTAGACCAGGGAATGACCCAATTTTGTACAGACCTTAAAGGCCACATGGACAAAAGGATGTTCTTCCTCTTACACGCAAGATATATATTTTTAGGGTCTGGTAGAGGTAAACCTTCTTGAAGAACTTGTATTTTAATGAGGTTCAAATAAGAGTAGAGGACAAGGACACACAGGTGGCAGGCGCTGCAAGGTGGGGAGAAGCCCTCATCCTTATGGGGAGATGTTCAGCACATCCAGGATCCCAGCACCACCCCTGCAGTTCCCATCACCGCTAACATACTTTAAAAGACAGAGGAAGACAGGTCCACAATGACAAAATGTCAAAGTGAACAAAGTAATTGAGCTAATTATGTAAACATTCATTATTAATAATATTAAAATATCCTGTTTTGCATTTTCTTTTTGTGGCAGAACGAGCAGCATCTAAGGACTCAAAATTATGATCTAAGAACTGAGCAAAAGAGGAAAATGCCTAAAACGAAGATACACTATCAAATAAGAATATTTCTCTTCTTTAGCACATGAATGATCCCAACTGTACTCGCTACAAAGCATTAAGTGGGAATGCAGGGGAAAATATTCTTCTCCTTAAATACATTTCAAATAAGAGATTTATGGTTTTCAAACTGTGAAGGAGAGAAGTGGAAAAGAGGAAGGTATTGGGGTAGGAAATTGGCTTACCTCGTGATACTCCATGATGTGTGACCAGTTCCCACAAACGGGTGAATCCTTCTTCCCCCATTAATGAGGCTGGAGGTTTGCCGGTCCCCCCCTGCCCGCCCCACCACCAATCATACCCTCACGATTTACACCGCTTTGCCAAATTTCAAGGGTAATGACACCCAAAGCTCCCTTCAAAATACCTCGAGGGAGTACAGAGCATGGGCTGGCAACTCTAGAAACACCAGAAACAAGATGGGTGGAGGACAGACATGCTGATGCTGGCCCAAACCACTACAGATGGTGGCATCCTCCAAACGCCATGTTAAAACAAGATGAAGCAATGTTTAAAATGGAGATGGGGAAAATAAAATAAAATACATATACATCAACTTTTATATTGCAATTAAAATGCTGACTTTTCTCTCCTAGCACGTCTCTGCCCTCCCAACAAGTTCTCCTTGCCAGAAATTTCCACTCACATAAAATTCTACCTTCAAACAGATCCTCTCAGCTACCCGTGCCCATTGCAGTCGCACAGATCAACAGTAATTGGTGGTTGTGAAGAAGTCATGTCTGTCAGACTGCTTCCCAGAACGGAAGAAATAAGGAAGGAAAGCAGAAAACGAATGAAAACAGTCTGTGGCCTTTGAAAACCAAGGGCCTGTGCTGCTGAACAAATCACTTCCAGGCAGTTGGGGATGCAGCCAGAAAAGTTTCTTTGAAAGAAAAAAGAAGAACCCGTGAGGAAGCGAGAAGCAAGTAATGCAAGGGAAGAAACTGTAGCGTAGGGAAGCTAATCCAAGAGGAGTCCCATAAATTGGAAAAGGATAAGAATAAAAACTAAGAGTTATTGGACAAGGATTAGTGTAAGAGTGGTAGTTTCCTACCAGGAAATGGGGATTGGACGGCTCATGCACGGCACAGCCAAGGACCTCAGATGGGGCGGCAAGAAGAAATTATAAGGCACGATGCTGTAGGTTAGCCTGTGGACTAAGAAAGCAAATTCAAGATGAGATTCTGGGTCTGAGCACCCACCAGGGTAGCCTGGGCCACCTTGAGGGACCTGCAGAAAAGAACAAACTTCTCCAGCCTGGCCGTGAAGGTTTACCTGTCCGTTGTAAAGTCCCAAATCTGTCTGCTGGGATTTACACACACACCATCGCCACCCTCAGAGGCTGTGTCACTCCTGTCCACAGGGGCTGGGTTGCACCACCTCGTACAACCCTACACCCACAAGCACAACCCACTGCAAGAAACAAGATGTGAACCACACAAGCTGCACAGCTCAAGAAAGGGATCTACCATACATGAATCCTCGTTGCTAGCTGTATCTTCCTCTTACCTCTCTCACTTATTCCTGCTCACCGCCTCCCATCCCTGAAACCACAGTTCCTGCAGCAATTCTCCTTCCTCAGCCTCTTCACCAACTTCCAAGCCCCTTTTCTCCCTGCACAGGAGGCAGTGCCGATGGGAGCAGCAGCAGCCATAGCTCATAACTCGCCTAACAAATGCCAGCCAGAAGTGATGTGTAGGCATCAAGTAAATTATTATTTTTTGAGAGAGTGGAAAAGAAAAAAGAGGGGCACAAGCTTAAGGTGTTGTTGATGAATGAAGATGAAAAGGAGGTTTTAGGGTGAGAAGTGTTTGTCTAGTGTGACCTAAACCGTTCAAACCTCATTTGATAGATGATGGACATTTATTCCATGCTATGTGTCACTTCAAAGTCTGAGGTTTATATTAAACAAGAAGTCTTCTCCTTCTAAGTTGTTCTTCACTTTTTTCCTGGAGTTTATCACACAGCACAATAACTGGAAATGTAATCACATTTAGTTTTTATTATAAAGTCATATAGTCACTAGTAGTACATACTAGAAGACGCATTTTATTGTTTTTCATTATGCAATTGTGTGCTTCATTGCTTTTCATCTGTTTTCCCTTGTTGTGGGAGGTGGCACAGCCCAGGAATACCACTTCTCTGGGGCTAGTGTTCTAAGGGCACAATGAAACCCACCCGCCCGTGCTCGGCTCAGACGCGATGCCATTGCCCTTCCCTCCTCTCTGCTCCCCACAGGCAAGGACCAGGCTCACATTAAGCTGATAGTTCACCATCTCAGGCAAAGAAAACCCCAGCTTTCCCACCCCACAAGGCTTATCCCTACTCAGAAAAGCCATCAGCAGCAAGCAAGGACATCAGGCACAGCAGCAGCTTTAATCACTGGAAAGGAGATTTTTGAAGTCAAGTAACTGGTGATCCATGCTCCCACATGTATGACAAACATCTTGCCCAGCACTGGTGGCAGTGAGGTGGATGGGCACAGGAGCCCTGGACCACCCCAGACACCACGTGGTCAAATCCATCTTCTATGAGGGCTCCACACACCTGTGTTTGCAGGTTCAGCAACCTCAGCCAAAATGACAAAGCTCCCAATTAAAACCAAGAGCAGAAACACTCTCCCCCACCCACTTCTTCTGCTTCCCTTGTCATTCAGCAGGTTTCATCCTGGTAAAGATCATACCCCAGGAGTTACCATTCAATCTTCCCCCTTCCCATAAGAAAGGAAAACAAAGATGAAAGCCAAGATGGTATTTACACGCTGCTGGTGCTACTGGAGAGACTCGGGCACCAGAAGTGGAGACGAGATGCTCGCCCTGGCCTGGGAGAGCAGGAAGGGCTGAAAAGCAACACACCAGCACCTCAAAGGCCAAGCATCACTGAGTAAAATTTGAGGACAAAAATGCTTCCCTTTCTTATGCCCCAAGAAGGATGACTGCTTGGCTTCCAACCTTATGAGAAGTTGATGTTTCAAAATAAGTAGTCTATATTGTGAAACAAGTTTTTACAAACAGCTAATGTTACAAATAGTTTTGAATATGGGGTTCCTCCTACAAAAGACATGATCATTCAGTTACAGATGTTTACATTCGTATATGTTAAAAACAAACACATTATGCTAATAGATGATGCAACCAAACTATACTTGATGGGAAAAGCTCCTGTTTAGTATTCACACAGAGCACTGCAGCATTTAACCGCAGGGTAGATTTACTCATTTACTATATCTATTTCTTTATATGTGCCCCAAAATTTGTTTTCTCAGCAGATTGCTTTCAATATTGGTTTTTGGGGAGTTCCTTTTAACTCAGATTCTCTATTAGAGGAGAACATCACAGATTCACTGAGACTATATTTTTCCAGGAGCAAAACTATTTCATACCAAACCCAGCCCTGACCGAGGACCCTGTGTCCTACCCAGAGAAAAAGTCAAAAGCCTTTGATTTGAGATACTCCCGTCTCCCATACCCGAAACACACAGACCTCGTACTAGTGCCTGTCCTCTCCCCATCAGCAGCAAATTTCCACTACAGCCCAGCTAAGCCTTCAGACCCCACAACTGTGCACCCAAGCTCAAAGCAGGAAGCTTGAGATTACGCTCCATCAAGTTGCTCTGTCTCGCTACGCTTTTAGAGCTTTAAAAAAAAAAAAAAATTATCAAATTCTATTGAATTCCTCTCTACACAGCTGCATCCCTAATGAACCCCCATAAAAGTTAAAACTTACATTCAGTAATCATATGCAATTGAAACATCATAAAATGAGAAGTCAAGGAACTGCATGTGGGCTGCAATGACTTGTCTTATTGTATTCATTCCCTTAATAAATATATCTTAAAAATAACCTCACAGTCACATATTTGCAATATAATATAAAAATAACACTGGATTCAAATTATTAAACAAGTAATTTAATAGAACAAGAATTGAAATGTAGGACAGCGTGCAACTTTATGCTATAGGAACAGGATGATTTTAGCCAACACAACTATTTTTCTTTCTTGCACTATCTTTGCATTTATAATACTACAACATCCACATAACCTTGACACTGTAGTCACCTTAGTAACAAACAAGTTTAACATTCACTTATAATTGAAATCCCAATAGGGTATTTGATTCAAGTAAAACGAAAATCAGAGACCCCTACTCTGTTGCTTTTTTCTTAGTCGCATATACACAGTCTACAAAGAATTAAAAATAGTTGTATTTGTACACTATTAAATTTACAAAGCAGAACCATTTAATTTTAATTTAACGCAAAATGGAAACAAATATAACACCTTTAAAAGACACGATGCTAAAAAGAGAAGCAAATTATTTAAGTTCTGGATCAGTGCAGCTTG
Organism: Thinocorus orbignyianus; assembly: GCA_013400375.1. NCBI lineage: Eukaryota > Metazoa > Chordata > Aves > Ciconiiformes > Thinocoridae > Thinocorus > Thinocorus orbignyianus. The sequence continues at coordinate 77,544 of VXBW01004843.1, forward strand.
GCAAATTCACACCAAGGAAAGGCCAAGATTTAAACCAGCCTCGCAGCCAAGAGCAGTGGTTGCATCAGGGGACCGTGGCCAGTCAGAGGACACCCTCCAGCGTGCCACCACAGGGGACAAGTATCCCCAGCCCGACCACCACCTCAGCAGGGCTCTGCCTGGCACAGGCTACGATCCTGGTTGCATGCTCAGCTCCTGCTTTGCATAGCCGCTTTCATTTAAATTGGAGCATTTTAAATGAAAGAAAAGGGGTAGAACTCCCATCAGTGCCCAGAAGAGCTCCTCCAGACCAAGGTGTTTTCCTTAATGATGGCCAACACCAGACACATCAGAGAAAGGTACAAGAAACATTTGAATTGTGGGTGTTCACCTCCGGGAAAAGAGGTTTCTGCCTAACAATTTGTCAGCTTTGTCCTAAAGCAAGACAATTTATAATTTATATTCTTCCTACTTGCAAAATTAAATCAAATGAGACTGCTCCAACTCAAGGTACCTGCAGATGTTTGTGATTACCTACACAGCTAAATCCTCTTACTGTTTCACACCTAGTCCTTCATAGCTAGGATTTAGTTTAATTGAATGATTATCTAAGACCTGTCTCAGGAAAGAAAAAAAAAAAAAAACACTTAACTGCAACCTAAATCATCTGAAGCCATCTTATACTTCGCTCTTGTTGACTTGTTCTTCTCACATCTCCAGAGCCACCAACTTTCCACCCCTGCAGAAGTCAGCCTGTCGCCTCCAGTGACACCGGCACAGCCCCAGCCATGCATCCTGCTTGTCAAGCGGGGCTGCCATCTGCCAGGGCTCCGGCCCAGCCATCACGCTTTTATTAAGTCTCTGATGAGCGTGATTCAATTAACGTCGCCTGAAAAGCTACTACACCGCAAATGAAAGGTGACAAGGAGTTGAGACAGTAGCAGGAGGGCACGGCAGAGGGCAGACCGGCCGCAGGACACGGCAGACCTGTTACTCCACGTGGCCAAAATGGGTTTGATCTGCCTACGTCTGGAGGGGCAACGAGGTCTGGAGAAGTGAGATTTTTTAGAAAGCGCTCTCCACGCCACTGGAAAGACAAATCAGGGGTGAACATGTGCTTTTTATCAGGTTATTCTGTCGTCAAGTGTTTTGTCTATACCTAGCACCATGGTGCCCATCACCAGCAAACACCTGATGGAGCAATCAGCTGTGGCTTGCTGGAGGTATGGAGGATGCCCACTGACCCCACCAGAGGACCAAGCCCCAAACAGCTGAGGGAGTGGGCTCCTTCTGCCGGTGGAAACAAGGACTTGGCTAAATGTGACGAGCTACAAGTTTCTGCAACAACGTGCAAGTCTCCAACATGTGGCCCGTAACGTAGCTGTTGCCATGGTAAATATTCATGTTTAGTGAAAAGTGTTAAATCTTGTATCATAAGTTAAATCAGCTGCCAAGACACATTTTCACAAGTAGGGGAATTTTTGTCTTTTCAGAATGGAATGTTTTTCAGTTGACATTGATTTTTCCCTAAAATAAGTCCCCCAGAAAGGAAGCCAATCACACGTGAGGCAGTCCAAGAGCTGAATTACTCTACTCCTTCTCTGAATCATCAACAAGTGTTGTGTGCTAGTGCGTGTGTGTGTACAAATGCACTGCAGCTTCATAAATCCCATCCTCTTACACAAATGAGCAATTACACAGTATTCAGAATATTGAACTAACAATCCCAGCAGAAATAGCACCGATATTTCACATTATGAGAACTTCCATAAGTAACTTTTCTAAATAGGAAGCATCTCAAAAGAAATAGTTAAGCTTAACCTGCCCTAGCCTTTCCACAAACACAAGATTCCATCTTGAGCCTGAACATAGTTGTTTATGTAGGTCAAGGACAGGAATAGTGAGAGCATATTTACTTGCTTTTATGTTCCTTGTTCAGTATTTCAGAAGAGGACAAACGTTTTAGTGCAATTTCAGAAAAAGAGACATGGTAGAATTAATGCAGAATCGGCTAAAAAAATAAAACAACCCAAAACTTGTTCTTTTCATTTAAGAACTGCTACAAGGAAATCTGACTGCTACCAGTTCAAGATTTGCAAAATTACATGCATGTGTCCCTCCACTTCTGAACTACTCAAAATTGGCTCATTCTACCATCTTATGGTTAATCTTTTGTATTTAAAACAAAATGTGTTTCTTACCAAAGGTTCTTTAGAATAAGGGGGGGAAATTGCAATTCAGTAATTAGCCCAATTTCATTCAGAGCAGGGTAGATCACTCCCCTGATAACAGAGCAACAAAGCAGAACTGGTCCTAAAGTCTGAACAGAAAACACAAAGCAGTCATCTGCTTTGACACTCTGCGGCCAAAATAAAAACATGAACAGCAATGACCTCCTTGCTTTCTCCTGCCCAAGCTCCACGCCAGGGAGAACCTCTCCCACTGACCCACCAGGGAGGACACTGCTCCTGCAGATGTACCATTGCCCTGCCCAACGGCGGACAACTCTCTGTGAACGCTGAGTTTTCCTCTTCCACATCTTTCTTCGACACCCTCAAACTGGATTTCACCTCAGCTGTGCCTTCTGCAGTGAGGACTTTGCCCAACAGATTCCTTTCTTCTTTACCTACCTCGAGTAGCAACAACCAGCAGCCAGTCACATCCTTGTTTCTAAGTTAAGAAACACTTCTGATTCCTCCTCCTCTCTCTAATTATTGCTCCACAATCGATTTGCCATACCCCATGCCAGATTCGCACCTTAGCTCCTTACCTCTACTCATTAAAGCTCTTAACTCTCCTCCCATCTTCTCCACAAAAGACATTTTCTAGCAAGAAAGCTACTGCTTACTCTCTCTTACCTCTTTCTCTACTGAAACCAGCTCTACTGAAAGGCTGAAGCATATTTAGCACTCCCAGCTCTCTGCTTGTCTCTTTCTTTTATTTTACATGGTTCAATGTTCTCATTCTGCCTTCCCTCCTTCTTTCTCTACCTCAGCACTACAAAAAGACATCTTCTGTGACACCTTAAAAAAAAAAAAAAAAGAAATCGCTGAATTAACATGACTTGCACTGCATGGTATTTTCAGACCAGCCATTTGCTAATGTCACAAACACAATTAGGAAGTCAGGGAGAGAGCTTACAGGAGCAGATGAAAGCTGCAGAGATAAAATGGAAAGCTTTTACCTGCCAAGGGCTCAGGTTAGGGTTCTAGGTTGCCCTCGGATCTAATAAAGCTATAAAAGAGCCTTATTAAGGAGACGCATAGTCACATTGCTGTAAATATCAAGCGTGGCTTTTTCCATCCTCATATAGACACAGATTTTTTGCTACTGCTATTTGCGGGTGGGTAGCCATAGGTGGTTTAAATTCTTGATATTAAAAAAAGGCTCAGAGCATTACTGACAATTAAAAACAGCTTTTACACATGCACAATAACGCTTCTCATGCTTTAAAAAAAAATAATATGCATATCCATATTACCATCATAATAAGTGCCACAAAGTGACATGATATGATTGAGTATAATGGCTCCTTTGGAGCCATTATGGTCGATCAGTAAATAATACACTTTTGAAATTGTCTAACTACATATTTACACTTGTCAACTTTCATACACTTCAGTGACAGAATTTAAAAGAAACACTGTAAAAAACTGTAAGAACATTAAACCACGAAAACACTACACTGAGGTAGTATTAAGGTTTGACTTAAACCCACAAAAACATGGAAATGCCAGGTTAAGGCCAAATCTCCAAAAATGACACTGTCTTTAGATTGCCGAGCCATGCCCGAGCAGTTGCATTGGTCCGGACACAGCGAGGAACGAGGCAAGGTTGGGCTGGAATTCAGGGGACCATGGGGTTTTGGAAGTCCAGGCCATCAGGAAAGCACCAAGCCATCCTGGAGGGCTCTGCCCATCGAATTCTTAGGCAACTGCCAAGCTCCTGCAGTGACTTAGCTGTTCAGCGGGACACCACGTTATGGTATTTTAAAAAAACAAAGCCTGGGCCTTTTCTCTGTTTATTCAGATGAAATTCCCAATTAAGTTGAGAAGAATTAGTCTTCACTTAGCTCGGAAGAGGCCCCGTTGAGACACTGGGAGTTTTCCCTAGCTGAAACACATAGAGAAAAACTTCAGGCTTTGACCCTACAAAGGCATTGTCAAAAAAAATATGTTAAACAAACATGACAGCGCAACATTAATATCCCAAAGATTCCCTCCATGTGGGAAAAGAAAAGACTGGGAACCAAGATGTTTTTTCAAGAGTAAAATTATGGGCTTGGCGTTGGCGTTTTTAATTGACAATTTTGTCTCTCTCTTGTTCAGCTGTAGTCACTTTTGCTCCAAGTGACGGTGGCGCTAACTTTATTGGTTCCAGTAGAGCTCTGCTGAAAACAATAAGCATCAAGCCCCCAAACGCCGTCTGTCATTCTGTGAGGGCCACATCCTGCAGCCCCGGAGTCAAGGGGATACCAAATGCTTGTGAGATGTCAAGGGCAGTCCCAGTCCCCCAGCATCTCCTTCCCAACAAAATGCCCCAAAATGTTCTGCACTACAGTCCTGACCTGTGCTGTAAAAAGCAATGATGGATATTTTCCCAGAGCAAAGGTCTTCCTTTCATATCTATCTATCTATCTATCTATCTATCTATCTATCTATCTATCTATCTATCTATCTATCTATCTATCTATCTATCTATCTCCTTGCTCAGCCTTATCTATTACCTAGCCTGTGAGAACAAAATCCATAAAGGCTTGGCATGGCAGGCTCTCGAAGCTTATTTGAAGACACAACCACTGCACACCCTGTCAAGAGGGAGTTACAGCTCGGTTTTACAGTCAACTCTCCCCTCGATGGGCCGATGACAGAGCTGCCTCCCTCCACGCTCAGCATCTGGGATTTTACAGCCACTGTATATAAATGGGATTTTCATGACAAACAACTCTGTATTCGGTTTCCTTGTATATCTGAAAGTGAGAATGATCTCTTAAGGCTCTGCTGGGAAGGAGTATTAATGAAGACAAAAGAGTATTGCAGGCTATTTCCCTCAGGAGCATTATCACAATGACAGTATAATGACTTTGTCCCACGCAAGTACTTTAAGTCCACATCCTCCTCCCCAAGCAGCTCTTCAGGACCCCCCTGTATGCAGGCTCCCCACAAAGACCCTTGCAGCCCCCTCCCCATGGCCAGCAGCCCACCACCGCCTGAGGAGGACAGGATCTGCCATCAGCTCAGAGAGCTTTCTCCAGTCTCTCATTTCATAAGCCCTCCCTGGAGATGTTTGCTTTTGTCTAAATATTATAAACCTCGGTACGACAAAGACTTAATAAACCCCGTTGCCTTTTCACATTGCACAGCGTCTGTCTCCTCTCACCCTACCTCGCAGCTCATGCAAATGTCAGAGTGAGAACAGTTTTTACATCTCCTCGGGTCGCCCCAGAGTGATATAAGCAAAGGTAAACAAACTGCTGAAGTCTGGGTATTTTTACTTCAGATGGGATGTAAATCAGTGGATGAAAGCTGGGAATAAACTGGCAATACGAGGACAGCTTATTGAAGTTTCCTCCCCCAGCTCGGTGTTCTCTCAATGTAATATAGCTGACATCACCCTAAAAAGGAAAAAAACAAAATCCCACAACCCGAAGAGATATAAATATTTCCCCCAAAGTCAAAAACACTCTTCCCTCAAGATGTCTGGCCAACCCTTGCAGGAAGAGAAAGGCATTCCCCTACCTAAGGCAGATATCTTCACCTGTGAGAACTCAAGACAAGACCAGACACCACCTCGAGTGCTCAGAATGGGCACAAGCTTCACATGGGACACCCCAACAAGGAGATCAGAAGCACAAGTGCTTGGGATGGGCATAAGCTCCATATGGGACACCTCAATGCAGCAGAACACGAGGCACAGAAGGTGCTCGGTTCCTGCTGTACCACACATACCACTCCCCAAACAACAACCAGAGCAAGAGCTTCACCCCAAAGCTCAAATCAGAAAATGACCAGTCCTGAACAGACCTGAAAGCCTCATGGAAGATGGGTTTTTAAGAGCAGTAGCTCCAGCTGCCACCTAATTGTCTGACCAGTGGGTGCCCCAAGCCCACAACCTCCTCATGCCATTATCTCCTGGCAGAAAGAAAGACGTTACGTGCTTCCACTCTTCCCTCCCTGCCTCCTTGTTTAAAGCTTTCTGGCTGCTGGGGAAGAAAATGAGTCTGCCTTCCTCTACCTTTCTCTCCATCACCTTGTTGTCTGCAAGGACTGGTGAGAAAATATTTTAGCTGCTCTTACACTTCTATAGCATCCATTTCCTAAGGCCCTCATGGGGAAAAAAAAAAGGCTGTCTCCCATCTCCTGCCTTTTTTTTTTTTTTTTTTTTTTGATGATAGCTTTATCAGGCAAGAGCATGAAACAGGAATGATCCTGTAAAGCTGTTACCAATACCCAAAGGTACCTGAATAGTAGCAGTGAGACAGAGATCATGCTCACTGCGCTCACCCATCGATGGGCAAAACCTCAACAGCAACCAAGGGACCAGCAAAGACTGTCCTACTAAAGAGCATGTCATTACTTTAACCTGCCATGAGTAGTCGTTTGGCTTTTCTGATTTTCTGTGTGCACACTGTATTTTTTTTATATTTTGTAAGTTAAAACCTGCTGAAATTCAATGGCTCCAGACACAGCAGTGCCAAGGAAAAGGAGCCTCTGGTCCCTGGGAGAGACTTTCCCCAGCGCTGGCTTGACACATAAAATCTGTTTCTTCAATTATGTCTTCCCTCTTACCTATTTTAGATGTGATAGTGTGAAAACATAATAAAAAAAAAAATTGAAGGAAGCTGAGAAAGTATTTTTCAGATCGTATTTGGAGGCCTTGGCTCACAAATGCTTTATACCAGGAGAAAAACCGCCTGTACACCCCAGCTCTGCCCCTGTCCCACACCAGCAAGCGCAGGCTCTCACACCTTCCCAAAGCACCAGCATCTCCATCTCCAGCAATGTAAGAGATGTTCAATAAAAACACAGCTACCACAACACACAGTTCCATCCACAAAACCCACTTTGCACTCTGTCCTGGTTTGAGATTGAATAAAACCAACCTTCTTTTCAGGAATTTTACTTTTCACTTAAGTCTCTTAACTGACTGTTAACACTCTGCATCCAATGAGGTGCTGGTGCTTTATGAGATTGTCCTCCATACACTTGTGATCCACACAAACTCAGAACTTCTTGATGATATGTGACACCTCCGCTGTGCCACTCCTAGTTGAAAATATATCTTTAAGCATCCGCAGTATCAACTTAGGGGATTAAATTCAAGCATGCACTCAAAAAACTCTACCAAGCCAGGGCGAAACCTTGCAGATAAAAGCTCTGCTCAGAACTTACAGTTCACCAGTTTCACACAGCAAAAAAAAATCCCTTCCTGTTATGTGATTTATCGGAATAACGGATATTTGTACGATAAAACAGATTGCTTGAAAAATCGTCCCATGCATTCACTACAGTCACAGTGAAGTCAGGGCTTGTTCTACTACCTCAACAAAAATTCTGTATTTGGCTTCATAAATATCAAGCAATGAAAAATACCACTAATTCATCCACGATAAGAGCCTGCATTAAAGCCCTTGTTTTAGGTGTGAGAAGATTTTTGTACTTAGAAGGCGTGAAATTCCCCTTTTTCCTGGTGACAAGAAATGACCCTTGATGCCCCATCTCCTCCAGGACATAGGCAAAGTGGAAATAATTTTCAAAACTAATATGTACATGCAGTAACATGGTTAACATCATCCAATGAATTTAGATCCACCTACACGGTATAAATATATCTAGATAAACTGTCACCTTCAGCAGAATTCATTAAAATAATGTTGTATCTTCCTTGTTAAATGTAATTTTTTTAATTGAAATTTAATCTTACTGTATTATTTGGTAGATTTTTAATTGACATTTGTAGTAATTAATTGGTAAGCATTACAGCTTTGTCTGAAGAATTTAAAACTAAATTTGACATCGAGATTGGCCAGCCACTGCTGTGAGGTGCCTGCTGGGAGCATTTCATCATCCTCCCAGCCCCTCCTGCTGATCAGAGGTGGGAGATGATGGTCTCTTTCTTACAGTCATGAATTACATTACTAATGTATTCCATTACCACCACGCAAATGTCATGTTAATTCCTGATCATCATCAAGTCAGACAATGGTTTCCACGCTGGCACCCAGCCAATTAGCGGTGTGGAAAAATATTCCGCCAATTATATAACTTGAATTAGGTTAAGGACTCAAGAGAAAGCAAAATAAATGCTTTGAAAATACTTCTGAGATAAAATGTAAGTTGACACTGTCTTCATGTGCTATAGCCGATGTTATACAATCTGATAGGCAGCTGCCAACATTCATAACTGTTTATTAAATCTAGCCTCTCTTTATGGTGGCAGCTAAGATCTGTATTTTTACCAATATTAGGTTCATTGTGTTATGAAAAAAGACCAAAATACTTAGGAGCATTCACACCAGCTTATAAAGCACATTATGTAGTATATTAAATTGTTAAAATTACTTCTCTCCTCTCCCCCCGCCACACAAAGTTCCACAGACAGAAAAGTTTCAGCAAAACAAAGTCTTTCTGTAGCCACTGATGCTTTACAGAAGCAAGGGAGATCCTGCGAGGACAGAAGTGCCATCTCTGGGATGGTACCACCCCTCCCACCGTGTAGCTCTGCCAGGGCAACCCGTGCTGAGCTCCTGGAACTCTGTCCCACTCCCCCTGTCCCATATCTGGGCTAGGACAACCCACTGACCCGGGGAAACTCACTCCTGCTGTGACAAATTCCCTTGGATTTTGCTCCCCAGCTATCACAAGAAACACCATGGGCAGATAAAGCCCTCTGTGTAACCAGGACCCATCCACCAGACGAGAAGACCGCAGCAGAAGCAGACGAAAAGGTGACCACAAAGCCTGGTGGGAGTGTCTCTGGTCACGCAGGGACTCAGCAGGTTTCTAACCCTGCCACAGCCCGGTGTGCTCAGCACTGAGCTCCGATGGCAACACACCAGGGTCAGCAATCCGCTGCACCACCAGGCTCTCAGTACCACCCCATTATTTTGATTTGTTCTGCCCTTAACTCAATTTATCCTACAAGCATGGTTATCTCCAGTTTAAAAACGTACACAGCACCAGTTCCTCGACTTCAAAAATTCATAACGATGAGAAATTTGTTAAAACCTTTTCCCATATCTGTCTCATTTTCTGAGGTGCTGCAACGAGGCAACTCACTGTTCTGGCTGCTTACCCTAGATGACCTTTGCCTGCCATAAAATGGTATACAACTAAATGCTCTGCTTTAAATAAAACCCTCGCCTCTTCAAAAGGTCCTACATACTCAGTCAACACAATCAGCAGAAACCACATTTGGTTACTCAATAAGCTGGAAACTTCTAAAACACGTTCGGCAGTGAATGAATTCCTGACATCACCAGGGACACTTGAGTGGGGAACAAGAGAGACCGCCGAGAAGTGGCTCTTGCTGCCGCCGGAGAAAGGATCACTCCTTTAAGCTGAACTCTCAAGGAAAACGAGAACAAAAACTGAATTAGCTCAACACGTACCCTCTACAGTCAGCACATTGCTAGGCAACTTATCATCTCTTGATAGAATTATGGTGGAGGGCTGGTCATACATCAGGGTTAAGATGAACACAAGCACCAGTTTTGGCCAACTGCTCCTTTCCAGTGGGACTGCTCAACGCTTGGCCATTTCATATTATTATTTTGCAATATTTTCTAAGTACCTAGAGAGTCTAATGCATTCAGAAGGTATTTTAAAGCTATTATGTTACATGAAAATTTTACGATAACTGAAAGTAAGTGAATTTTAGGAGGAACAGAACGAGTCTATTTCTTTGTTCAAGCCAGCATTTGGAGAGAGTTAACAATCCTTTTTGTTGCTTTTATTTTTTAATACTGAAGCTAACCAGAGGGCACGCTACTCAAACACTTTGTCTTTACCCCAGATGTCGGTTGGCCACGGCTCCATACCTCCATAGCTCAGCCTGGTGTTTCTTCAAAGCGAATGCCCCAGTTCTACCATTTGCCACCGCTGGGACCAGACACCAAGTCTTGTTACAGGCAGTGCCATGGGGCTATCACATACCCAGCGATGCCACACTTAACCTGTGCCAGCGTCGAAGGACCTTGACCTTCAATACTGACTTGGACAGTAAGACTGGGACTCCAGGCATTATTTAGAATTCTTAGGGAGGTACCAAACAAATGCACAGAGCACTTTAAGCAGAGGCATGTACCTTGCATAAAACCCCCAAGTTTTCCATGCATACCTCCATAGGCACAAAGAAATAATTAATTAGCTAGCCACCGTGATTAAAATCAATTGATTCATCCACAACACAGCGGTGAGAAATTCTTGCACCACTGGAGAGGTCTGGAGTCGGTCCCTGTTTGGGGATCTCAGTCACATCAGTGAGGCTGGTGATTCAGACATGAAGGAAATGGTAAGAATCTTTCTCCTGTATGCACACTTTGAGCTGCCATATGGGTTTATTCAACTGTTTACTACACCAGTCGGTAAAAACTGAACAGCTATTATAATCTTTGCTAAATGACATGGTAATTATGCTACCTCTGGAAAAAAAAGAGGAAAAAATGGAAACTTTAAAAAAAAAAAATCACAATTCACTGATGTGTGAATTTCTTGAGTTTTATAATCTCTGAATTGAAATGCACTTTCTAACACACAGAGGGGTATTAAATATATAATAGAAACCTGAATTTATTTTAAAAAACAATTTGAGCTCCCATCTCCTACACAATTTAATTATGCAGATTTCCTAGTTTTGAAAGATTTCTTACATAGCCTTTCCAATTCTCCTGCAAAATCAGATGATTCTTGTTTTCCCAACCTCAGTCCTCTGACTAAAGAAGAAAGATTGCCCCAGATATTAAGAGAGGCAACCAGGAGTGGGTGGGTAAGCGGAGAGGGCATGGGAAACCTCCCCATGCCAAGCTGCTGGGGAACAGGGACAAGTGGGAAAGGCACAAAAGTGACTACTTGTTTGGCACTAAAGGGACCAGCAGGGTTTGTGGCTGGCAAATGCCATGGGGAAATGGCAAGTGCCAATTAACAGAGAAAGGGTTGCCCCACACCACCTTCTTGAGCTTGAACCAAGTGCGCCCTCGCCAAAAATTGGCTATTAAAGGCTCTGTCCCTACATTGCTCCACACTGGGCATCACAGTATCGATGCTACCAAGCTGAACTGGGCAAGCACACGTGACAAGACAGCTCTCCTGTGTACCAGTGACACCATTTTGTCACTGGGACGCAAGTGCAGCAAACTGTAGAGCTAATTATTTGTTGGCAATGGCTCCTTTGAGAGTCCATCCTCTGACACACGATGGAGAGGAGACCTCTCCATATGCATATTTCATTCGGACATGAATTGCCCCACATAAGCACGTTTAGACCCTGTCTATCTGCAAGGCATCAGTTTGGGGCAGGAGCTGCGCCTGCATCACTGAACTCCAGCTTCACCACCAAAGACCTCAGAGCTCATTAGATTTGAGGGGATGGGGAGAAGAAAAGAAAGAAGGGAGGTTTTTTTTCTGTATTGATAATACTTGGTATCACTGCTGTTTCGTTACAATGAAGGTCTTGTCTTTTTCTCTTTCGTTTTTTGCTTTTTTTAAAATAGTAGTCACTTGCTCTAAGCACAGACAATACAAAGGAGAAACCCCAAACCTCAACATGTTAAAAAGGGGAGAAAAGGATGAGGGAAAGAGAAACTGTAAGCCAATATAAGTGAGAAGTACTGCAAACTCAGGTTTGAGGACTCACCAGTTTCACTTGCAGGCATCACACATATCCACTCATGACTCAGGGCAAATATGGGAAAGGATCGAAACCCTTATCATGGCAAATGTGTCTGGAAGCTGGAGTCACTCAGAAAAAATGTTCTCAGGACACTGAAAGACAAAAACACATTTTAAAACTTCACTCAGTTAGAATCGTTGCAAAGCCTACTGTCTTCCTTTGAAAACAAAAGGTGGTTATAAATATTGGGGGGGGCGGAACATTACAGCAGTATTTCTACATTACTTTATCACACAGCAGACTTTATTTGGCTTTAAACACAAGTGGAACTTACAATATTAACAAAGGTTTTTAAAGACACACTTATTTCACATTTGCAACGTGCTCCTCTGATAGGCAAGCTTATGTTCCTTCTAAATACCAAAACGTGTCACCAGCCAAATCCGTATTCCGCTCAAAAACACTGCACCGTGCACAAAATCCAGATACTTTAACCTACTTTGCATTATCAAAACACAACATTCTCTGAATTTCTGATATATTTACTCTCTGTCTTCACTCACTGCATCCTGATAAAACCTTAACAAAATGTAGAATCTCTTGTTAGCAATAATCTTTCCTCTGAGATAAGGAAAAACACATAAAAAACTATTTGATGTTCAGGGTGAAAAGGCAAAATTTGCAAACATCAGTTAAGAAATACCAATTAGGATGTTTTTTTTCCCCAGCTATTAGTAACACAGATTGAGTTTAAGCTTAGCTCAGAGGAAGCTGTTCGCTGTACAAATGAAACATCCATTTTACCAATAAGGATATTTTAAAATAAGATGTGTAATTTGTTCACTGGCACAGTATCCACACTGAGTAAAAGCTGATACTCAGAAACACGAACTGAGGTGTTCCCAGCGCTGCTCTGCACTGCACCCATGAAATCAGACAGGATTTAAAGAGCATCTTCAGCGCCTGCCCAGTCTGGGGATGGGCACTCACTGTCCTAAAGGATGCACTGAGACCTGGGACCACTCTGCTCCCTGGACCACTGCGCAACAGAGACCTGCAGCAATAAAAACCCAGAGGAGAAAACTAACTTTGCAACAAAGGAAAATGTCCTGGAGGGACCCAGGTAGGAAAAAATATGAAAGCAAAAATCCCATGTGGTGTTTCTGACCTCGTCATTGCCCAACCCTCTGCTTCCCTGGCATCCCCAAGGCAGTGGCTGCTCCCAGCCTTTCCACATCTACCAGCCCTTTGGCAGCGGCAGGAAGTGCCATCTCCAAATTAACCTCATGCAGTTAATTATTTTGTCAGCCCACTGCAGCCTTCCCGAGGAACATCTGGAGGCTTCTGTCTTAGCAACAACTGCATGAAATTTCCTAAGACAAAAACCAGGTACTCCTCTGGCCCTCGGGCTTTCTCCTATTCGTTGCTGAATGCAACGCAATGGTTCAAAGAAGATCACAAGAGTTCAGAAATCTAAATATAGGGATTATGTGACCCTATTACAAAACTGTGCTACACCAATAAAAATAGATCCAAAAGAGGGGTTTAAACAGCATTTATGCTAAACGTGACCGGTTTCCTCAGAGACTCTGAAATACCTGCAAACCAAAAGCGATCTGCATATTGCATCAATTGTATTTTATTCATGAGGGGCAGAGCACTTGAGAGAACCAACTGAGCAGTGTCAGGAACACACATCCGAGCCCGTCTTTATTGCTGCTCCTGATGACAGATATGCAGATGGGTACAGAGCTGAGCAGAAAGCTGCATCTACACGTGTTGGGGCAAGATTTCTCCAGCTGACCTGCTGCACCACACTATTCAACTGCTTAGTAATCTTTATCCATGATACGTCTGTCGAGCATGAAAGCATCATTGGCCCCATTTAGAAGACGAGGAACTGATGCTCCTTTTGACTAATGCATACTTGAAAGATTTCATGTTCTTCTGAGACTTCTGAGGCAAAATGATTTGTCATTTAATATATATATATATATATATATATTTAATATATGTAATAAAATGGTCTGCAGCAGACAAGGACTATGGTGTACAGAAGCACTGTCCTCACCTCCAGTTCGCTCTTCTCCTTCCCATTCCTCCTCAAGCACAAGGAATTTCTTGGTACCTTTGTGCCAACAAGCAGATTTGTGAAAGCTGGGAGAGTTTCTACTCAAGGAACAAGAAATGGTGTTGGGAGGAGATAAAGACATGCCAGCCCAGCCCAGCCTGAACTCTTGACAGCGCCATCAAAAACTGACCTCATCAAAAAACACCACAAAACATTTCTGCAGCCAGGTTTCCCAAGGGAACATGGCTTACGAGCTCACCAGGTACTTTCTGTGCCCAGCCCCACCAGCATCTTTTGAATCCCTTGGGATTAACGGGAACAGCAAGCTCCCAAAGAGAAGAATTCTCACGGCATTAAGTCTGGAGCCTGTGCCACTGGAGGCCTCCAAAACCATTTGATCAGGTGTCTCCAGCAGCCAGCTGGCTCACCGGCACACGGCCAGCTCCAGGCTCAGCCTTGCCAAGAAGGAGCCCAGTGTGGCCCCAAGGCACGGAGGCAGCTCAAGCACTTCCACGGACCTCAACGCTGAAGAGCCTGGGGAAACCACATGTACTGCTGAGGGAAAGGGTGGAGGAGGGAGAGGAACAGATAATAGATCAGTTCTGATAAACTAAAGCCTTTAATGATCTACCCACGCACTTGAGTTCGATCTGGCATTGACAAATTGAAGCTTTTAATGATGCGCCCACACATTTGAGTTGGACACTCCTCTTCTACAACTTTCACAAAAATAGGCTGCTGGGCTAAAGACAGAGAAACTCTAATAACGCTACCACATGAGGAAAAATCTTAACCATTCTTCAACAAAACTTCACCCTTGACAGATTCTTTGATGCGACCTCCAATGCAACACCGATGCAACACCTTCACCACAGACCTTCTCCTGCTCTTACTCCCATAGAGATTCTCCAAAGGCTACAGCTAAATAAGGGGCAATGAGATGCAGCAGCTTTAGCATAACTGAAGTACAAAGTCAATCAAGCCTTGAAACAGGAATCTGGGCTTCATTAATTCCAGCAATCACAACGTTTTTATTATCACTGTATTAATCAGAATAGGAAACCTATTAATCTGCCCCCAACAAAAATTAATCTTTGTAATATTGAACAGATTTGAAAGACACGTTTTAATATTTCACTATTTAAATCTCAAAGGCAGAGGCGCACGGCTCAGATGATCCAGCGGGCCACTACGGACTTCATCTCATCAGCAAGAGGTCAGCCCTACCACCCTCACCTTTCCCTGATGTTTCCAGCATCTTTTCCTTGGGGTCTGGCTGCTCCCAGAGCTTTTGAAGCAACCAAGAGCATCGTTTCAAACATCAAGCTGTAGACTGCATCAAACTGCAAAGCGGCTGTAGGATTTCATGCAATTAAAGAGTTGCTAAGAGTTTAGTCTGTGACCTAAGGAAATTTCCACATTCCACCAAAGCACATCAGGGACTGCTACACGGATCTGGCACGGGGTACCTGCAGTAAACCCCCCAAAGCCATCGCAATGAGCTGCAAACACCCCACTGCTACCAGATGTGGCATCACAACAGAGCTCTGTGGGGAACCTAAACAGTATGGGCTAGGAAGAGTTAAGAGAGATTTGAATAACAAGACAATGGCAAAGAAGCAGAACAAGATAAGAAGAAGAAAAAGAGCAACAAGGTTGAGAATCTGACTTTTAAGATGTAAACAAATAGCCTTTTAGATGCAAACAAGAAGCTGGTGGACAAGCTGGTGGACCAAGCAGGCAACCAGTCATGTAAGAAGAAAAGGTGCATGAACACTGCAAGCTAGCCAATAAAACTTTATTGATCACACGTGCACCGTTCTTCGAGATTATATAAACGAGCTGCTGTAGGAATAAAGTGATTTCACGCAGTCATAGAATTGTCCAGGCCAGAAGGGACCTCCAAAGGTCTTCTAGTCCTCTGATTCACCCTCGATCGGAGTCCATGCCTTAATCTGCTGCAGAGCCCAGCTTCAACAATAAAATGTGTGGCAGGGGAAAAGCCTTTACAAAACGATGGTAAGGAGCGGGACAAAACACAAAGTGGCTGAGGAAATAACGACTCATGTGAGTGAAAAAGAGGAAAACAAACCAAAACCTCTCCAGATACCCATGCACTGCCTGAGGGTTGTGCTGCCGCTCTCCTGTTACTGTCCTGCAGTAGCAATTGCTCCTGGACATGTTATTTCATTACTTGGCCAGATTTTTATTAAAGCAGCTTTCACCAAATTATATATACATCAGCGTAGATGTACACATCCATAGGTAGCTACACACACACCTGGGACTATAAATAAATGGCACGACCCATTTAAAAGCCCGATCAGAGGCAGAACTTCAATCGTCTCACGCACCGCCCGCATTAGGCTGTTTACGGAGCGCAATCAAACTACAGAAGAGTGTTTTAACTAATGATTTCTCAAAGCCATGTTGCACAAAAGAAAACAGGTTCAACTTGTACATCCGTGCCTAAGAGACCGCTCCAAAACAGACAACTGTATGAAAAGTTGTGCCCATGTATACATATATACAAAACTGTTTTTAAGTGACTGTTTTAAATTAGAATAAATCTGTGTTCCACCAATTAAGCTTTGAATGCACGGCTGATACCGCTCGCTATTTTAAACAAGCAGCATAATAAATGCAAAAAAATCAAATATTTTAGAGAAAATACTTGGAGAGTCGAGACATTAATTTTGCCATATACAATCTGTTTCACAGGGATTTAGAAAGCGTTATTGCCACCCTGGGTACGTTGGAATAAAGATGAAACACCATCCTTCCCTATTTACATATTAAAAAATACATGCTTGCTTGATACAGACTACCCAGCTTGCTGATACACAACTCTGTTAAAGACAATACAGCCTGTCTAGAAAATGCAAAGCCCCAAACTAGACGTGTCCTTGCAAGAATTACTGCACTCCAACAGGTTGTAAGTGGAAATAAACTGTACTCCTGCCTTGTTTATCCTCCCCTTCGGTGAGTGCCCTGGGGGAGCTCAACCCGAGCAGCTGCAGACCCCCAGGGTCCTGCCTAACCATGGAGCTGTTTACCAACCAGCATCACCACCGCCGCCAGCAAAATAAGAGGAGTAAAGATCAGCCTGCAAAGCCTTGGCATCTCAGGATGTCTACATCCAGGCAAAAAAAAAGAAAATAAAAACAAACAAACAAACAAAACCCTCCCAACCCCCCTATTCTTATTCCTACTTCATATACTTGTATTTGATTGCAGCTTGAGATACTCAGCAATTTCCTAAAATCTTCCAATACAGATGCAATTTTTCCAATTATATCCAAATAAAACCCCTTTTCTTATTTTTTCTTTCAGTCTTTCAATACAGATAAAATTTTTCCCATTAGATTGAAAAATCTTTTTTCTTTTCCTTTTTCCTTAAAATAAATTGCCATTAGAAACATATGCCCAAAGCATCATTAAAGAGAGGGTGAAGGCTGCTTGCAGGTGGAACTTCACTGCGTGGAGAGGTAACATTTGTTCTCCCCTTTCAGCTGGGATCCACCTCAAGTTTTTGATGTTGGTAGGAGCTTTTATTTGCAAATAGAGCAGAGCTCCTTGGGACGAAGGGCTCCTCTGGAACATGCCATGTGGCCTGCACAGATGTTCCTTTTATTCCCGTGTCCCACAAGGCTCTGTGGCTCACTGGTGTTAAACAGATTACGCAAGTAGAACACTTGATTTTGCATGTCCCCCTTTTTTCCAACAGTTGTCTAATTTACTCAACTCATTTTGCCCTCTCCTCCCCCCCACAACCGCTACAGAAAACACCGGAAAAATGAGGCAGAAGCAAATAAGTTTCTCCTCTAAAATTAAAATTTGCAGGAATGCTCAGCGTCTGCAAACAAAGCAGAAATGCAGAAGAACAAAACTCTTATTTAGGTGGCAGAGTAACTAGCTCATTAGGTGCCAAGTTCTTCTAAAAAAAACTCTGTCATATTCCAGTAACATCAATCGCTACAAGTATCATAATCTCTCACCCATATTTAGATGGCCAAATGAGAATTGAAATTTTTCCAAAAAGAGAGAATAAAAAAAAAAACAAAACACCAAACTCTAAGACCAATTACGGGTGCTAAGCATTCGAAAATCCTTGAAAATCTGGCTTCAGTGAGGTCACAAAGAAGGAGCTTAATTTCCCGGCTGTCAGGCATCCCAATCAACAATTGAAGTCAATGGGATCTACACACTACCTTATTAAAAAAAAGAAAAAAGAAAAGGCAAAAAAATAGAGCCTAAGAGGCCCATTAAGCAACTTCAGCTACAGAGAGACAACCCCGCTGCAGAAGACGGCAGCTACACACAGCTTTGTGCATCGGTCACTTTGCTCTCATGCTTAATTTAATTCATCATTTTGGTATTATCCCCAATTAGAAAAGTGTCTAACAGCAAAAATTATCAAAAAAAAACCAAACCCCAACCCTGGTTAAGACTAAGAGGCGGCAGAAAACCGTGGCTACCGAACATGCAACTACTTGGGACTTCTGGCATTTGCCAAGGATATGAAATTAAAGCTAAAAATTGTGGGCAAATACAAAGGCATTGGTGTTTCATCCAGACTGCGGATTTTGAATTTTTTTTTTTAATAAACTGAAACCAAATTCCAGATGTTTAAAGTTGGGAAGTAAAAACTGCTTTAGCTGTAAAAACACAGAAAGGTGAGACAAAATATTCTGCTGAAATATAATGATTCTTAGGGATTAAAGCAAAGCTCGTGCACCCCCTCCCTAGGAACAGGTGGGACAGGATTTTTCCCCCTCTCTGTCCCAAACCAGGTAGCAGCACAGGGGTTGCCCAGAGTTTCCTTTTAATATGGGACAGACTGGAGCATAAATCCCCAGGGACTGCCTTAACAGGGAGGGGAACACATGTCCCCAGCATTTCTGATGCCGTGGCTGTTGGGAACGGAGCCCACCAGGAACCTCCGTCACCCACGGGTGGTACCCGGCAACTCGATTGGTGTGGCTGGGGATGCAATGAACCAGCACATCCCAAAAAGATGCACAAACCCATCTGTCTGAACCACTCCTGGCAGAGCAGAGCCACGTGTGAGGCTCTAGGATGTCCTTCTGCATCCAAGTACAATCCAAATTTGGAGCAGCACGACTGGTTCTTGTTTTTAATACATGGGTTCAATCACCACCAACACTTAGGGTTTTTGAAAGCAGGATTCAGGGCAGTATTTTGAGATTGTTGTTTTCATCCCTGTTTATTTCCATTGCAGCACCTACAACTCTTTGCACATCGCAACGTATTCTGCAGCATCCCACCAACCACATCACATGAAGACTCTTGGTTTCGCCCTAAAATTCAGGGACAGCGGCAAATGTTCAGATCCTGATAAGAGGAGGGGGGAATATTCATCAGCATATTTCACTAGTGATGCAGTCAAAGCTTGCAAACTTAGTCATGGCAATATGACTGGACTCGCCTGCTACCACAAAACAAAGTACCGTCTAGTGGTTAAAACCGGAGGACATGATTCAGGAATGCGAGCCTTTTCAAAGAACTGCAACACATGATTAAGTGCTGCTGAAGTCAATAGGCTGATTCAGAGACCAACTTTTGGAGCGATGGATAATACTCCCCACATTGCCATATGGCTCTCAGTCAAACTTCCTAGAAGCATTTGCTAATACTGGGTTCCACCACAGCTTTTGGGAGGCCTGCCTTTTTTTCTTTTTTTTTTAAACCTACGCCTGGGATGATCTTCACCCACTCTGAAGATCCTCTGGGCTCTCACCAACTGAGAGAGAACACCCACCTGGGATTACTGCAGGGTGGTGCAGGCTCTTGCAATAATTAATAGTCTCAAATGAAAGGTTATCTATAAATAATAAATATATATATTATATTAAACATACATTTGCATTTATAATGTAAATATCTAATACAAATAAATAATACGAATATGTAATATAGTAAAAATAAATGTGGATATATAAATAAAAAATATGCAAATCTATTATAACCCAAACGCACTTTTTGTGGTGTTATACACAAGCCTGTTACAGGAATTGAATGTGGTGTGTACATCTTGGCTAGCCCAAGGAATCTCTGCCAACAATCCCAATCCCACCTCCAAACTTCTGAACCCGCTGCCTTTACAACCTGGAAATATTTCACGTCTCCTGCCAGCTCCCCATTCACTGCTACAGTAAAATCTGCTGTGGCAGGTTTGCTATTTCTTATCCTTTTAATCTACATTGTGTCCAGATAGCAGCCTCTTGTCACAGTGTCTGTGGTGCGGCCATCGAGGCCACTGACCCCTCAGGTGGGTAGTGCTGCCACCCAATGCCAAGCCAAACATGTCCCCCAAGTTCTCCTCATCTCCACCTCCCCAGGATGCCACCCAGCAGCACCTCCAGCTCTCCTCCAGCCTGCCCATGCAAACCACCAGCCATCCAAACCACAGGGCGAGATAAATGACCACCTAGCAGCTCAAGAGCTAACATTTGCCCCAATTTGGTTCCCATTTTTACTTGCATTTATACGACGGGGAAGGGGGAGACCATGGGCAGAGCCACCCACTGAGTCATCACGCCCTCCCCAAGTCACCTGACTGACACATCCCGTCTTTCCTAATTCCTGCAGAAGTTGAAAAGTTATCCTTTACATTTAAGTCGCAGAAAAGAAGATATAAAACAAAAGCCCAATGAATTCTTCTCGGCTTTTTGAAACACTTTATGTCAGAGATAAGGCATAACATGGTTTGTAAGCAGTTTGAAAACACCCTGTGATTTCCCACAATTAAATAAAGGTAATCGCAGCCCAAGTCAGCGCTCCCAGCCATCTTGTCTTTAAGGCAACGGGGAAAGAAGAGGCACTACGACGTACAGTACTTTTTCTGGCTATTAAAGTGTTTCTCCTTATTCAATATCTAAATTAAATCAAATGGAGTATACTAAGTAAGCCCATAAGACACAGCGCATGATGCAAGAGTCTTAAAATCCTTATCTACTGAGCACTCCAGCTTAAAGGCTGATGTTTTATGTTCCCCTGCAGCGCACGGGGATCCTGCTGGCTTGGCCAGACTAGGAAAATAAGCTTCGAATGACCAAACACAACTGCAACTTGAAAAGTAGGAACCAAACCAGACACAACAAACCACAGAGCAGCTGCCCCGGCATGGCCTGAGCTCGCTCAGCACTGCCCTTCCCTCACCAGTACCACTCCCAGCTTCCCAGGGATGCTCGCCAGTACCCAGCCAAGGAGTTGGGTCGTTAATCACAAGATCTTTAGCCCGAGATGCATGGGGCAAGGGGGAAGGCAGAGAGCCGGTGGAGCCAGAGATGCAGGGAGTTGTGCAAATTTGCTGAATTCCAAAGTTATGAATTCCTCGAGTTGAAGCGATCTTTTGAAACGCCACCGAGCCAAAATCCACAGCCCTGTCTGGATGCTCTCTCCACAGGTCCCAGCGCTGGGGGCAAGAGGATGGTGTGGCGTGGGGGAGCCCACCCCATCACACACCCACGGGGCACCGTTCAGAGGAGAAGGATGGACTTTTTGGGTCATTTTCTGCTTGTGCAGCCACACAGAAAGCCCTTGGGACAGTCATTCCCTCCTCCAACTGCATCCAAATCCAAGCGCTGTGCAGGATGCAAGCGGGAGGCAGTGGGTACCAAGCACCACAGAGCCTAGAGATATCAGCTTCCTATAATATGCCAATAAAACCCGAATTTAAGAGAAAGTCCAGCATCCATCCTCCAAGTTTGGGTATGTCTCTCTCCCAAATATATGCAATTAAAGCATAATTACAGGTGAAACATCATTTTACATGTCCTATTAAAGGGACATTCAATGCAAAGAAGAGTTAAGCAGCTCAAATATTAAAATGTAAGTAAAAGTGTTGCTGATAACAATGACATAAATTAATACTGGTTGCTAATTAAGTCCAGCAATATTCTCTGACTTTTATTGGAAGACTGAGGTTCATTCACAGAATTTGTGTTAGGAAAAAGTGTAATTGACTGAAGTACAGATCCATCAATTCAGTTTTTATTGTTCAACTCATCTGCCCTACATTCAGCATACCTGCCCATAGAAACAAGCCACACACTACACCTTATTTCCTCTGAAGAAAAGCTCTGTAATTATAGCCACATCTACCAAATATATTTGGAGGTCAAATTTCAGATTTATTTCCTTTTTTTTATTTATTTATTATTCCTTGTTACATTTCAACCTAAGTGCCCGAAAAGTTTTGAAATTTAAAAAAAAAAAAAAAAAAATCTCTGGGCAGAGAAATGCAAAAAACACATTTTCTCTGGACCAGACTTCACAGCTTGAAAATAAAAAAAATGGGGAAAGGATGAGAGAGTCACTTAATGCTGCCGAGCAGCCACGGGGCTGGAGCTGTGATGACAGCGCTGGGACATCCTCAAAATCACCCAGCATAAAAAAATGCGAAGTCAAGTACTGCTGCCGGTGTAGCCGATACACAGGTCGTCACAAACCTGTGGATGTAACGCTACTATTCGTGATGAAAAGAGAAGGTGAATTTAAAATCATAGCTGTTGCGTTTTAATTTTCTAAAACCAAGAGGAAATGGGTGCATTGCTCTCCAGGAGCACTTGGAAAAGCCAAGTTCATGCCACTGAGGGTGCAGGTGGAAGCCTGGCACCCTTTGGCATGAAGGGATTCCTTGAGACCAGTAGAGAAAGGATCAAAACACATTCTGAGAAGCTCCTCAGAGATGCACCAACAACTATTATTAAAATAATATTGTCTGGTTCACAGTAATAAGGGATAAGACCAGGGAGAAATTTAAAGAGAGACACCAGCCCACAGTAGTAACTACAAAGAAATAACTTCAGGGCCCAAGCCAACGTGATTTTTTTCCTAAATTAAAGCAATTTCATAAAACAACACTACTACAAGCCCACCCAAAGCAGCGAGAAGCCATTTTTACCATTCTAATCAAACACAAAGCCGATATGCTAACTTAAAGGATCAAGACAAAATAAGATATGTGGGCTGGCAATCTGAATGCCAAGTTTTACCCATGTGAATTCAGTTATAAATGCTTGGAAAATGTGATTCCTTAGCTTAGAAACAGCAGCTGTAGCATTCAAAGGTACTCCAGTAATTACTGGAATGTTTGCTGAAAAACTAGACAGAAGCTAACATCTTACATTAAATACACATTCACCGCAAATTAAAAGAGCCACAGGGAAAAAAAGAAAAAAAAAGAAAAAAAAGAAGAAAAAAAACAACAACAAACCCAGAAAACAATTAGGTGAGCAGATGTTTGAAAAAGAAGGCAAAAAAATGACAAGAGAGGGCCAGCTGCTCATTTCTGGTACTCGGCACGGTGTGCTGAAGGTGCCCTGCACAACCAGCCTCCCCAAGTCACCGATGCTCAACAGCCAAAGGGAGTCAGATTGGCAGCTGTACACCTGTAAGTGGCAATTTCATCCCAGATACTGCAATAACACGCCACCTTGAAATCGCAGCAATGCTGCCTAGTCATCTCAGACAACAGTAAAACAAGCAGCAACGCCAAGTGTAGTTGTCTACTACTGCCTGAGGGACTCATGGGTTTAGCAACCGGGCTGGCATAAGGATTATATTATCGAGGAGTGTCCTACACTGCTTTATTACGTGCCAGTGAAATGTCTATTGCACTCAGTGCCTGGGAAATATTGTAAGAAACGCCAACCACCAACAACCAAACTACAAATTAAGCTACTTGACCAATCCAGGCTTATTATCCTGGAAATAAACCGGTTTTGGAAATAAGGGACTGGTGACATTCGCCGAGATGGGGGGAGAGAACCTCTTTGCAGTAAACAGAAAACCTCAGGACACGCTGGTAGGAGCAGGAAAGTCCGCACCAAGACTTTGGAAGGAGGTACCCGAGGAAAAGTTATCTGCAAAATGTGCATCACACTCTCCTGGCTCTCTTCACACCTCCCCCTTCGCATCCCCACTCCCATGCACCTTCGCGTCTATTCCCACACTTCTCTCGCTACCCACATCCTGAACATATTTGTGTTGTAAATATCCATTTGGAAGCATTCGGTATGCTGGTGGCACAGAGAAGGATGCTGCTTTGAGCTTCAGAATGCAGCTGTCTCGCTATGACCCCTCTTCTCCCTTTCCCAACTGCACAGGAGGGAAAAAAATTACTTGGCCCTCAACCTTATCTTTTATCCACTCAGGAACCAGATTATTGCCTAATAAAACTTCACTGCAAAGCTATTAAAAATTAAAGGGATATTTCCCTTCCTACATAATGATTTGTCACAAGCCAGACCTAAATCAGTATTGATGAGGTTCCTGGTACTTTTTTCTTTTTCTTCTTTAATTTGGCAGAACTTTCAAAATTTTTTGCAGCTCTTCTCACTCCTGACTGACACAAAATTTCCCCCAGACCTTACTCCTTCATGGAGATGAAGTTAAGAGGTGAAAGGCAGCTGAGCCAGCAAAAATGTTCCCACTGTCCTTCAGGAAATACGCAGAAGAGTCCAAATAGTTGGTATGATTCAGAACTAGTGGTAGAAAAAGGACAAACCAGATTACAGCAACATAGAGGACTCCATCCAAAACCTGCATCCAAAGAGACTCCTGCTAACATATGGTGGAAATGTGACTTTCTGCAAATATCCTCTGCAGAAGCCAATTCCTCTCCTCCACCCAAGCCACGTCCAATAGCTCTAGTAGAACGAGCTGTTACTTACACGTATTAGTCAGGATAGGCATCAGCCCCGATACAAATTTTAATCCATCTAGCTAATGAGGAATCTGCCATCTAGTTAACATGCTCAGACCCTCCAAAGAAATTAAAATCCACCTATTCAGACTCCTTGCCATGTGCTGCCCATCCCAGAGAGCAGCGGCTGCTTTTCCCAGTCACCGTGTCCCGCGCTCCCTCTGCGGGGCAGGCACCACTCGACTCTGTCGATACAAAGAGAAGCACCCAAAGCAGAATCACGTTGGAAAAACAGAACTTGGAAAGAATGCGTTAACAACTTCAATCCAAATATAAAATGCATTTAAAGGTCATAATTTGCATAACTACATCTCATGCTTTTTGTTGTGCGGTGTTTTTTTTTTTTTTCTTTTTTTCTTCTTTTTTTTTTCTTTTTAAAATTGCTTTACCCTGGAAGGTGCTGAGCATCTCTGCTTCTTGTTTAAAGTTTTAACAACTCTTAGTGCAGTTTGGTACCTGGCAGGAGTAGCTCTATAAGGCATCCTAGGACCATTCTAATAGGTATGTAGCATTTCTAAAAAAAAGACTCTTTTCCAAAAACAAACTAATTGGAGAAGGCATACGGCCCGGAGAGTGCACAGCACCATTATCATATGCTGCCATGACTGGGCTGACACAAGAGTTTGACTTTCTTAGGATGTGTTCTTGGTGGTGGATTCAGAAAAGCAGCAAGATGCAACCCCTCATAACAGGAAGAGCTCAAAAGGCCACAGGCACAAACTGTCCCCAAACCAGCCGTTTTTTAATCCTTTTGTCCACTTGGATCAACAGCTGCCACAATCTGCATCCCATAAGGATGCTACACCCATCCCCTAAAACTTCGTCACCAAAACCATACCCAGTCCTGGGAAAAGTGATGTATTCTCCTTGAAAGGATCATTTCTGGAAGAGCAGCAGGTATGAGGACTGTCCTCTTCAACCAGAGTGAAACCCAGGAAATTCTGGAGCATTCAGCTCTTGCTTCCTGCGCAAAATTAATTATAGAGGCCAATCTGTGCTGCTGCTGAGTCTGCTGGGGGAAAGATGAAATGGCTAAATTGATATGAAGGCAAAGGAAGGGCTCAACGCAGCAACATCTGAGGCTGTATCCTGCCTTCTCCTGAGCTACAAAAGGAAGCTCTGGAGATGGCTGGAAACTGTGGCTACAAGCCTGCAGCTCCCCCAGCTTGTATAAACGTGTTTGCAAAGATCAATGCGCTCGGCGCCGGGTTCAGAGGCTGAACACGGCTCCATCACCATTAGCACCTGACTGATGATTGACACAAACCACACACCACCTACAAAGGCATCGCGCAGACCACAGCGCGTGGGAAAGGCAGGCTCTCCAAAAAATCTCTGCAACATCTTATATGTTTTCCCACATTTCAATTTAAAGAAAAAAAAGGGGGGAGAGAGGGAAGATCAAGGTTGCAGTATCCGTGTTAAACGAGATCTTTCATTTCTGTGGCATCCGCTTGCATTCCTTTCGAAAGTTAAGAAATACTCTGTTTATTCTGGACTCAGCACAAGACTGTTCCACCAAAAGCAAGCTCCTCCTCGTGCTCTCTGCTGCAGACATCGCCAGCAGAGAAGGGACTCGGAAGAAGCAGCGAGTGAGTAGCACGTTAGAGATGCTGCGTACTCGGCTTTTCAAGCTGCACTTTTATTTTTAGAAAGGGGAGTAAAAAGCACGCCATTTTCCTGCGAAAAATGCACCCATCTCAAAAAAGCACAGTGAAAACCTCAAAATCAAGTTCATGAAGGTCTCTGGACTTCCCACAGTGATGTCAGTCATGGGGTCTTTATGAGAAATGCCCCAGTCCTGACTAATTGTTAGGGAGAGATCGATGATACACTTGTTTCATTGCCACCAACTCTGAAATATGTACCTGGTAAGAACTTCTGCATTTCTGGCTCCTTCCCCATGGTCTCACCACCTTTCTTGCTCTGCGGCACCAAGAAGTCCCTGACTCCTGGTCCACCTTATCTGGGGTCTCCGCAGGCCCCATGAAGATGGGATTGCCCCATCTGATGAAGCCACCAGACCTTGAACATCATGAGCTGAAAATCCCTTCATCTCCCGCATCACATCCCACACTTATATTTTCCAGAGAGGCTGAGATTTAAGGAGATGCTGCCTCCTAAACCAAGCTGCGGTGGGGAGGCAGAGGTGGAAGGCCCAGAGAAGGACAGCCACAATATCTGGGGCTGTTTTAGGTCAGGAGTGCCTCCAGATCGCAGTCTGAGAGGGAAAATGAGGCCCCAGGCCTACCCTGGGGTCTACACTGACAACACATCACCAGTCCATGGAGGACGGCGCTGATTCAAAGCCAGGTTAGATGGAGCTTTGAGGAACTTGGTCTAGTGGGAGGTATCCCTGCCCATGGTAGGGGGTTGGAACTCGATGATCTTCAAGGTCCCTTCCAACTTTAACCATTCTATGAGTCTATGACAACAAGGCTATGCTGGATGATGAAACACCAGTATCTGCAAAGGAAGGCATCTCCATAAATCCAGCTGTGCCTGAACCCTTACAACAGAGAAATCAGAGACAATTTGGCACAAGAGGCCACGGTTTTCATGTGGCTTGAAAGATGAAGATTTAAATCAATAAGGAGCTCTGGAGTGCCTCTGCGAACAACCCATGCGTGGTCTTATGAGGTCCTGCACCCACCACAAGGTGGTCTCAGAGAATGGACAGTTCAATCTCCCTGAGGATATTCTGCCAAGATGAGATCCCACGCACGGTCTCACACATAGTAAGAAAAATCCACAGGTTCCCACCATTGCAAGGCGTGCTTTGCTTTGCTTTCTTGTTTGTTTGTTTTTAAATATTCTGGCAGTGAAAAGAGAGTCACTGTTTTGTTTTTCTCCCCCACATATGCTATATAGTTTCCTCGCTAGCACTCGTTTTCTTGCTTACTCAGTTGACTATAGTCTGCTTCTCCCACAGGAACGCTAGCTGTGTTTGTCCCCAAACTGTACCTTGATCCAACTGCTTTGTGTCATCCCAACAGCCCCACTCAGAGAATGACGATCAAAATATTTTCCCTAGGAGACGATGCGGAGATGGGCACATCCCTTATTTTAGAGGAAAGTTGACCTACAAGGCTGAAGAATGCACAGAAGTGTTTTGGCTATGAACCCGGGAAACGCAACAAGCAAAGAGGGAGTAGCGCTACAAACAATATCAAGGCTTTGTTTGTACAATGGTGCTGTTTTGCCAGATACTCTGCTAAGAAAAATACCACATCTCAGCTACACAACACGGCGAGTCCCCCTGAAAATCACTGTACCACACGACCACTCCTTCAGCAACACTTAAATGCGGCCAATAAATTAATACCGGACACTCCAACCGCCTGTAGGTCACAGTCATCAACAAGTAGGTCAGCTTAATTCTGGAAGGCTGAGAGGAACATAAAATAGTGTACAGCAACGGGGTGAAGCAACTCCCACTTGAGAAGCTCCACCACCAGCCCAGATGCAAAAGGGATGCGGGATGAAGCCATCCCTAGTCCACGCAACTCGCCTTCCATCTCTGCAAGTTAAAATTAACTTCCCTGACAAAATGCAAATACATTAAAAAAATACCCAAGCCAATTAAGACACAAGTGTTTAAAGACATGAGTAGTAATTACAAATGTATTATTCATACCTAATTTACAAGATGAACTTCTTTCAGTAAAATATTAAACTGTTTACATGCATTCAGGAAGACAATTTCCCAAGCCTTTGCGCCCCGCGCCGAAGCGGTGACTATTGCTATGCAACAACTCCACAGACTTACAGTGTACACCATGGAGTAATCAGAAAATGTTTGACCTCAGATATCTACTTGACCCCACAGAAATGCAGACTCGCTCGCTATAAAATCCTAAACAATGGGGCAGACAAGGTCAGAGGGTCAAAGCAAGTATTAACAGGTCATTGTGCAACCCACTTGGGAGCAATTACTTCTGGTCACGGCTAAGTGGACACTTGATTGAATACCACTAAGACAGCTCACATCCCACAGATAACAATCCTCACAGCGATTAAGAATTAAAGCCCCCATGATTCAGCCTTTATTACTCAAATGAACCTAACTATTCCATAAAAAACTCTTGGTATATGCATGATGCAAGGTCTAAATTGAAATGCCACCTCATTAAACAATAATATCTAATTTTATCTAAATGAATTTTCATGAAAGTACGCCACACAGCTCAGGAATTTTTAAAATGAATTATCACAAGCGATACATAATTTCACCAAAACTGCTGCAGGAAAAAAAAAATTAGCTTCAGGGATGAAAGGGAAACATCTATGCTGAATGAAAATTGCACTTCTTTCTGCTTGCAGAAATGGTAAAAGGGGATTCGGGGCTTCTGCCAGACAATGGAGCCAGATTTTAATCAAATCAACACCTTTCTGCTGTGTCAGGTATGCTCATCCCACCCTGACGGACAGTTAAGCACCCAAAGCACATGCCAGGTACCACTGCACACACAGGTACTTTCAGAAGTGGGTATATCATCTGCACATCAAACCCCTAAAATTGGGGGTTATTATAATAAGCCATTAAAAGAGCTAACCATGACTCTGGCTGTTAACTGGCCTCACTTGCTTCAGCTGCAAACAGTTGGTACATCCCCTCCTGAGGGGTGAAAACCCTGCTCCGACATCTGCCAGCATGTCTGTGTGCTGGGTTTTCATTTAAGAGCTCTTAATTATTTTACCAAAGCTATGAGAAGCACAGATGAGATGCCTGCTTTAGAAGGGGACCTGCCAGGAATCACCTAAAGGGGAAAAAATCCAACAGAAACAAACACTGACAGGTAAGCAGACTTAATTTTTAGCCTATTTATTTGTTGATTCCAAGAGCAGGGGTCCCACTGCCCTGTGACTAAAGCCATCAGCCCAAATGTGGTCCTGTTGTACTACACAACCTCATCGCTATAGCTTCATGCATAACTTTTTCCATCCTGGTTCTCCCTCACCCTTCCTTACCCAGTCAGTTCCTGGAAAATAGCTGGTACTCAGAAAGCCCACGTCTCCCTCATAGGAGGAGAGGAACACAGGAACACAAACACACCCCCTAAACACCCCAATAAGACAGGTGCTCTCCAAGCCAACTAGCCTGGTACACACTTGTGGAGAAGAGCAGGTACCAAAGGCTGGGGTGAGGACATTGGGGAAGGGATGCCAACAAAAATTAGGTCCCTTTCTGCGGATCAACTCCTTCGCCCCTTCCTGACTCCATCCCAGTGGCAAAGCCAATGCCTTGGGGATATTTAAGAGCACTGCATATACAGACGCTTGGATGTGCAAAATTATGCATGCCTGTTTGGAGGCCATTTTAGAGATTGGCTTGTGAGTCATACAGAAAGTAGATCAGGAGAGAAAAAAAGTTTAAAGAAGCATTTTTTTGTATTCTTGTTACTGCAGTATAGCTTTGCCTTTTTTTCTTTCTTTTTTTTCCCCTTTGCTTTTTTCTTTAATATTGAAACTCCTGGGCCTTTGTTCTGCAGCTGTTGGAAAATTCTGAGTAAAAACGGGAGTCTTTTACATTAGTGTTAATACCATGATAGCCAGCTGATAACATATCAGATATGCAAAATTGAAGCCTGACGGACTGGCGTTCACCACTGCTGATTATTGCACAGGAGTACACGAGGAATGAAAAGCTACACGGTCGCTTCTCCCTTGTCCTGCTGCCAGCGAGGTGTAATAACGCTATTATGAAAAGCAAACAGGGATGAACTCTGCTCAAAAGAAGGTGAAGCCTGAACTGAGAAATCAATTGCTGCATCAGACGTGCCCCTACAACTGAGTAATGCTGTTACAAAGTTCATCGAGCCCTCAAGATCCTCACCCTGGCAAGGCTTACGGTATTGTGCATATTTTATTGGCATTGAATATTCATATTGTGGCAGCATCTGGAGACTAACTAACTCAGGCTGCCGCTGTGGGGGGAAAAAAACACATAGTCCTGGAGTTCAGCCACCAGCTGGAGATTTCATCGAGAGGTCCACGCTTGGTTTTCCTCTCTTGGGTGGGCTTTCTGCCAAGTTGCACATCGCCCTGTACCTCCTGCCTGCTCAGGTCTGGGATGAGGATCTTGTATTCTCCTACAACTCCGCAGTAGACAGTGCTGCTGAGTGCAATCAAAGCACGGCATAGATGGGAGCCCAAAAATAAGCTGTACTCCCTCACCAAGATCATCCTCCTCATACCCGAGAGGGCTGTAACTGAGAAACAAGTAGCAAAGTGCTGCTGGGAGACAGGGACTGTTCGAGCTTTGCTGCATTGATGCAGAGGAGAGGTACTGATGACTCTGGGATACAGGAAGGTGGTTAAGCTGGGGAAGGCTGGGAAAACGGGGATAAACTTTATGTTTGTCTCTGCAAGATGGAACAAAGCCATGAAGGGATGCGAAAGCAGTCCCAAGTCAGAGCGGTGCTTCGCAGCTGCACACACAGTGGTCCTTGTGGTGGGAAGAGTGCTGGAAGTAAAGATACACACACAAAAATAAAAGATGAGGCAACAAAACTCACTTTCAGCACCAGCTGAGTCAGAGAAGGGCAGGACCGTGAGACATCAAGAAGGAGCCAGTGTCTTACCACCTGCAGAGTCATGGGGGAATCACTCACCAGGGCTTCCTTGACCACGCTGCACAGCATACACTCCCTTAGTCCTTTCCTAATGCTTTCAAAACCACCTAAGTATACCATACATAAAACACAAAGTTCAGAGTTATTACAGTCAGCCAAACCAAAAACTACTGGATGGGTCAATGCCTCCCTGACATGCATCTGATGAGGAACGTGAATGAGATCAGAAGTCAGTCACACCTAAGCCAGCAAGGACAGCAGTGCATCAGACCACCAAAGCATCACACGGGCGATGGTACGTGCTATGAATCTGGGCACACAGAGGATTTTCAAGGGTGGGGGGTCTTCTCAGTTGGTATTGTCTCATTTGTGTGTCCAGGAATTCCTTCTTGAATTATTAATTGCTGCCCTAATCCCTGATCATTTGCTGGGTAGTGCTGTGGGCCACCTCCTGTCTGACCCAGCCTCTCCTGGGTCCTGTTCTTCTGGTGCTCATCCTTCTCAGCTGAACAGACCACTAAGGTGCCCAGCAGGCTCCAAAACCTGCAGCCTGGCTCTCAGCAGCCAAAACTGAGGTTAACAAGTTTTCCTGAAAGCTGTCCTGACATCCAGTTCTGACCAACCAAAGCAAGACACTCTTGGGAAGACTCTGCCATCCTATAACGTTATCAACCAGGAAGAGATATTAAATAATAAGCAAAACAATCTCGATTAAGGTTTGACAGCTCACCCCCTGGTTGCAGTCACTTCTGAGGTGGAGAACAACACCACACTGCCCACATGCTTAAGTTGCATCACCCAATATATACCATTTTCTGGAACTGGTCTAACCGTCAATTCCATGCACCTTGTGCTATGAAGTGGACCCCAGTCAGACTCTATAAGCACAGAGATTTGCTGTTGGGTAACTCACACACAAGTTCTTTCAGGAAAAGCTGACACTTTTAGGAGCACATACACAGGATTTTAACCTTGCCCGCAGTTCCCAAGTAGCACATCAACACTTGCAAACCAAGATGTTCAGCCACCAGTACAGACTTGGACTTCCAACAGCTGGGCACATGTGGGCAATGTCCAAATTCTTTGGTTTCCCTCTCTTTGTTAGCAGCTGGAATAGTCAGTGCAAGCTGGGCCATGTCCTGTAGCCATGGCTGGGGGTGAGGGATCAGCATGGGATTGCTGCAGAGGAAGGAAATTGGGAAATCAAGAAGGAAATGGCTGGGCCAGATAAAATCCCCAGTCTCCTCCTTATTAAACAGGACGTTTCTGGTTCAGAAACAGATGGGACGAGAGGAGGTAGAGAAGCCTGAAATAAAGTCCCTTTGACTTCAGCTCTGTCTCTCTGACAGCCCGACTCAGTCATGGATGGAGCAGATAACAGGCAACCATTCATCAGCTCCACCAATACACAAAGGCAAGAATTTCCCTTTTTAAAGAGATTTAATGGTAGAGCTTTAGAAACTGGTTAAAGAACTGAGACTGAACACACTAGAGATGAGACCCAGTAGGCTGATATTAATACTTCCCTGAAGCAGACACTCCAATTCACAGCGTTGGAAGGACACAATTCAAAGAGCTAGTAAAGTTCTTCAAGCAAAACATTGCCATAGTGCAGAAATAGAGCTGAGCTCAGAAAAAAGTTTTCCCACCATTCTGGTGTAGTGGACTATCGACTTTTTATTTATTTTTTTTTAAATCCCAAACAGAAAAAGCCAACCCATCAGTGCTTGTCTTTCTTGGTACACTGAAAAGAAAGGTGTTAACCAGTTGGCCAGGTATGTCAGCCTGGAAAGATTATTTTTGCATGTCTCCCCTTGAAAACTGAAGATGAGAACATATTCCATAAGGACAGACAGTCAGAGAGCAAGCCCACATGCACTACCACACTCACCACCCATTCCTCCATCCTCTTGTGCCAGGGGATCCTCCCGAAACACAACTCATCCATGCCATGCCTGAGACTCTGCTGCAAAGGGCTGGAGATGCTGTGCCTTCTCTAAGGTCAAGCAGTTAGGAGGAGAGAAAAAGAAGTTTTCAGCTCTGCAGCTTCTTCCTGCTCAGCTCCCTGTGATGCTTGCCTTCCTTTCTGGAACAGAATACTTCAGTTGCCTGGAGCTATGCTAGTTCATACTGGGCATTCGTAGCAGAAGCCCAACATCTCTCCCTGGTTTTGCTCACGGCTACCTGAGCACGCAGCTCCTGTGCTACAGAGAAACACCTTCTTAATGAAACAGCTATGAGATCAATGTTGTATCACTTCCAAGAGCAAAGCAGTTTACAATTAGCTGAAGGTCTGGTATTTGACAGTTTTTTATGGCTCTTTTACAACTGTTTGCAAATCTTTTCTTCCTTTAAATTATTCTGAACAGTGTTAGGGGGAAGCCAAAAGTTATTTTGCGCAAGCATGTGTCTACCTGCTTGAATCCAAGAGTCTTTTTAATTTAAAAGCACCATCACAAACGCCTGCACTTACACGATAGTTGTTTATGTAATGCTTTAAAGAAAATCTAAGTGGGGCACAGAAGCCAATGCTAATGCAGAAGACCGTGGGAGTTAATGAACATGTTCCTGAGGGGGCCAGAGGATGGCAAGGGATAGTGCCTGGGTCATAGGGATTCAATAAAAAGGTCGTATTTCTCAAAAAGAACTTTTGATGCAACTTCGGTGCATGCATAACCAATGAGGCTTAGGCTCTTCTTATCTGGACTCCTATGACATTCAGGACCACTGTTTGTAAATTATCCCAGTATAAAAACAAAAACAGTCAGAACACAGACTACGAGGACAGAACCCCTAAAATTCAACCTTTCTCTTGAGATTTTGTGCTTTTCGATAAATGGAAGTAAATGCAGAAATTAAGCTTAAAAGTCACTTTTCAATCAGGCCTTTTCTAAATCCACATCTCTCTGCCTTTTCATTCAGACATGCAAACCTTTTAATACTCCTGAATCCAAAGTCCCAGGTCCAGGTCAGACTTTCAGCTCAGCAGCAGCAGCCCCATGGCACAGCCCCTCACCTTCACCTCAGAGTATCACCTACTCCCAAGTGAAAACGCAAGAGAAAGCCTTCACAGATAAAAAGCATGTTCTAGCCTTAGGCCTGTCAGCATGGCACATGTCTAAAGAGAAGAATGAATCTGCATGATAGAGGCTCGAAATGCAGGTGCCTAGGTGGAAACGAGAATTTCCAAAAGGAGGCATAAGTATGTTTA
>VXBW01004843.1:112649-135227 GCA_013400375.1 Thinocorus orbignyianus
AAAAAAGAAAAATAAATCAATCCAGTAATCCTTGTTGATATACTGACAGTAATTATACTTCTGTTATGCCAACAGTGTCTTCAGTCTTGAGAGTGCCAGTGCTTTGAGATAGCTTGACTGCCTCATGGATAAAATGAAGTTGCAGGTTTTAGGCCATCAGAAAGAGGATAGTAGGTGTTGAAGATGACTTGGAGAGGCAGGATAAGCACACCAGCCAAATACTGCTGCTGTCTGTAAAACCACTCTACTCCTATCTGGGGCAGAAAGCATAGCCCAAACTTTGCTCCAATGATTTCTTCTGTGAAAGTGGAGCAGTGAAGGTGCAAGGACACAGAGAACCAAACTATGTGCCATAACTTTGAGACAAGCTGAAGATGACAACGCACCAGAACAATCACACAAGGTTCCCATGGACCTGAGCATCAACAGGGCATTTTATGCAGCTTCAACCACCTCTGTTGTGGTGACCTGCTGTGACCCCTGAGGCAGCCAGCCCTGCAGAGCCCATGAATGTGCCAGGCAGCTGGGATCTGCCCGTGCCTACCATCACACATGCCATCTGGGGACAGACACGTCCCCGTGCCACCCAGCCACCCTGCTCCCAGTTCTTCCAAGCTAAACAAGCAGATAAAACCAACAAAACCTCCCCAAAACCACTTACCTCTGCTGCAGCCAGGTATAGGTAGATTTATTAAACTTAGAAAATCTTATTATTTTCCCTAGATGAAGACTTTACCTTCCACATCAGGAAAGAACCGGCCAAGGTCTGGAGGGCTTGATTTGACCAACACACTAAAAGCTACCAGCCTCCAGCCACTACATGAAATATATTGTAAAATATATATTAAAATATTTAGGGAGTTGGATGTAAGTACATTGCGTGGGAAGAGACAGAGCAGTCACCACATCACAGTTTGCTCAGCTGGATCCTGCCAGCTGTGGGATCACCAGTGAGCAACAGATAAATTTAAGTCCTGTTCTGACATTGGTTCCTCCTGTTGCTTTTGGCAAGTCACTTAACACCCAGCATGTCCAAGTTTCATTGCTTCGTATATATATATACATACATACATCTATGTATGCATACATATTGCAGAAATCATATTTATTCAACCTCCTACAATGTGCAAGCAAGTAAGGAGTTATGCTAAAGCATTTGAAAGCGTGGAGCTCTATCAGAGACAGAGATCAGAAGCTTGGAGAGAGCAAGCAGTGAGTTCACATCAGCCTGCAGAGCTTTGGAGTCAGCAACGATCCTCAGCCTTTGAAAATCAGGACCCTTTTGAAAGAGCTTAAAGACAGGGGTGAAAAATTACTTGAGATCTTTGGGGGAAAAAAAAAAAAAGTCTATCTTTATATATATATATGATCAGAAAACACCACAGTCAACCCAAAGCACTTATGGGCAAACCACTGATTTGCAACTCCAAACCACTTTTCCGCCTGAATCCTCTACTTACTATCTTATCTGATCTTCTCTCAGGGAATCCCCTGAACATCTTTGCTTCGAAAGGACCTTTCAAGCTCTACTCTAAGCACTTCCTAGCACTGAAGGTTTCTGTCATTTAGGGATGGGTGTGAAATGATGCAAACCAATGCAAACCAACAGCATTTTTACTTGTTCTCCTCTACTTGGGCTTGGGTTTTTTTGCACACACTGCTGTATTACTACTTATTTTCTGGCAAGACTACTCTTATCAGGTAACCAGGCTCTGCTTTCTTTGCCAAATAAAGGTTGCCATACCCAACACAGACACACACTTTTTCTGGCCTGTCACACACAAACACTAGACTAAAATGAGTTTTGAGATGGCACACATGCCATGATCCGTATCAACACTATAAGCCATAACAAACAAACGTTCAAGAAATGTCATAAAGTAGGTAACCACTGACAATTCTGCTTGGAGGGACAAAATCAGGCATATTCAGCTAGAATGGTACAAAATCATTGTTAAGAAACACCACAAACCCCCTCCATCTCACCAACAGAGCCTTCACTCTGAGGCTGAGACTGGTTGAAGACAATTATTTTTCTTACTATCAAAAAAAAAACACCACCAACAACAAAAAACCTAAGAAAATACCTTTAATTTGGAATCAAAATCCTTTTAGCAAATAATTTTTTTGAGAAATTCTGCATGGAAACACCTGCTTTAAACAGGGAGTTTAAATAGAAGCCCAAAAAAGTATTGCAGAATAATGATGCTTTGTTGAACAATCAGTATCAGTCTGTTCCTGGCATTATTTTTGGAAATGGTATAGCTAATATGACAGCTATGATTTGGAGCCTTCAAAAGGCATAAGCTATTGGCATTTTAAATACATTCCATACAAACACACACGCACCCCTACACCCACACAAACTCTGAAGATCTGTTCTGCTGGTGTCTGCCAGCTCTCCTGAGCGTACCCCACAACAGGGGGCTTCACATCAGGCACCCAAACGTAAGGGGTACAACAAGACCGGCATTAACACACTGTGCAACAGAAGAGACTAAATGAGCACAATCAAGCCTTTCAATTAAACTATTACCCAAAAAGGTGTGGGTTGGTTATTACCAAAGACGGCATTTATTAAAAAAAAATAAAAAAAAAAATTGAAAGCACCATTAGAAACACCTAATATAACTCTTATTAACTTATTTGAATCTAGTCCTGAGCACATTGGGTTTGTAAGTGTCTGCTAACATAGCATTCTGTTTGCCTAATTAAGTTTTCAGTAGGGTAAGCTATAGTTCTCACACTAATATAGGGAACAGGGAAAAAATCACGCATAAACCAATGCTTAGCTTGATTTACCTTTATTGTATAAGAATTTGCTACAAGCTCTTCAGCAACCGCTAACTAATTTCCCATCAAAAAGGACAATTGCTGGACAAATTTCCAGCCCAGCCTCTAAGTTATAAACCCTCCAACACAATCCCTACAGCACTTACAGGCCCTTTGGTTTTCCTCATGGCTTTTTTCCCCGTTGCTGAACCTTGAGCTTATTTCCCGGCAAGCAGCACTGCAACGCTCTAGCTGGGGAACATCAAGAGGAGGAAAATTACCATTAGCCAAAAAAAAATTACTCTTAAGAGGCTTAAAAGAAATCTCAGGGAATCAACTCAGATCTCCATGACAAATAATTAGCAAAATAAAGATAAAACGCTGAAGCATCTCAGCTTTCCGCTACATTCCAAAGCAGCTTATTTTCTCCCTCAGTTTTATTCCTGCTGCATTTAAAACGCTCGCTTGCAACTCCCCCCCAAAACAGAAGAAAAAGGGGGGTGTAGGGCGCAAAGCCACAAGAGGGTCCTTTGCCCAAAAAGCCAGATTTTTGCCCGCTGAGTCCCTGCACCAAACCCTGCTCTGGGGAGGGCCCCCAACCCAAAACCCCCCTGGGACCTGCTCACGGGGCGAGCGCTCCTGGAACCGGCCCAAGACTCTTTATAAGCCGTATTACGGCATTAATATAATTTACAAAATGCTTAAAAATCAGAATGTTTTTCCTTCACGAAAAACAGCACGCTTAATGCTTTTCATCTGGCACGTAAAATTTACAATACCTCCAGGAACATTTTCTTTGGTTAAATCAACACTATTGGTACTTTTTTAGCCTTTAAGCATATTACAGGCCCAGCTTTTTACGGGGTTCCTTTTTTTTGTTTTTTTGGGGGGAGTTGTTGTTTTCACCCATTGTAATAAACTTTTCAGAATAACAATAAAAAGCATTCCCATGTCAAACAATTTTAACTACTGCTTTTAAAACAATAATAAAGAAAGAAAAGAAAAAAAGGAGGGGTAGGGGGAGTGGAATAGGCTTCAAACCCGACCCCACCGGGTAGCTATCTCAGTGCAATTAACGTAAAGCAATCGTCTGGGGGGGCCAAACTTCAGCGCTCTCCCCCAAAATTGTTTCCATGCCGCTGACTTCCATCAGGCGGCCGCAGCAGCTGTTGGCTGTTAAAAGGGCGCAGACGACACAGTTCATGACTTCTCGGAGGCGGCTGCGCGCCACATCTGCAGCCCATGAAGGCGAGCACAAGAAAGTGTGGCAGACAGAAAGAAAAAAAAAAAAAAAAAACAAAAACACCAATCCGGGGCAGGGAAGGGATGCAAAGCCAAGCCAAGCCAAGCTTCTTCCAAGCCGGGGTTAAAAATAGAGGTGGGTGATGGCAGTGTGGGGTGTGTGTGTGTGTGTCTCTTTGCCCCGCTGCCGGAGGAGAGCATCCAGGATGCGGAGAGTTCACGCCGAGGAAGGGAACGGCGGCGGCAGGCTCCGACTGCCGCTCCGCACCCAGCTCCTCATTAGCTGGGCGGCGATCCAAGTTCATCTGGGCCCCAGAGAAAGGCAATGCTTGTGTTTAGACCGCACAATACTG
Source organism: Thinocorus orbignyianus (assembly GCA_013400375.1). Lineage (NCBI taxonomy): Eukaryota > Metazoa > Chordata > Aves > Ciconiiformes > Thinocoridae > Thinocorus > Thinocorus orbignyianus. The sequence continues at coordinate 117,017 of VXBW01004843.1, forward strand.
ACATAACATTAACAGATTTACATATGCAAAACTGTGAAGCAACAGGCATTCCCCCTCAATTGACCCACAGCTTGTAGTGGCTGCCGAGTTATTCCCTGCTTAGGCTCTGTAACCAAGTGGGCGTCATGCGACTACCATCTGGGTACCACTTATTTAAAGCTGGCAGTCTCTCTGTAATAGGCAAGCTGGCAATAAGCAGGAAGGGAATAAATTGCATCATTTAGTTAACATCCACTTGCTTTGCGGCTGTTAAAAACCCATGACTGAATAATAATTTGGTTATTTCTTTTTTGCCAGACAATGCTGTCAGCCAAATCGTACCACGCATGCTGTAAAACGTCAGCTTGCAAAATTTCCACTTCAGAAATACAGAAATTCGCAGGGTAACGTGAGCTCAGAAGTTTGGCTAATGCTAGCGACTCCAATGCAATCGAGCTCTAAAAATAAGCTTGCACTACTGGTGTCGCCAAATTCTGCTTCTCCCTAAAATCTTTGCCTTCGTTTCTATCAGCCACCCACCCCAACCCATTAAACTTGCCAAACATCACCAACCCGGCCCATAATGAGCAGGGGAAGCAAAGTCGGCTCACAGGAATGTCTGTTAGAGCTGAACACATCTCCATTTCTTGCTACTCACCGCCCTTCTCATCCTCTGCCTGAATTTGTAGATTTTATCATTTCCTTCTGCCTAACACAACTGCTTTCACACAAATTGGTATCAAAGAAAGTGGCTGAAACCCTAGACCACTGAAATACAGCTAAAATGTATCCTTTGTTAAAGAAGAAAAAAAAAAAAAAGAAGAAAAAAAAGAGCTTTTGAAGTGGGTTTCTCTTTGGGGCCCTTTAGTTGGTAGAAAATTAAATTACTAATAGTAATCATTTTTTTTTGTTGTTCAAATTTGCTAGAAATACAGTCTGGCACACGCGTATCTCAACATCCACCTCTCTTCAGGACTAAAGGAAAAGCCCATGCTGAGCATGCTTTTATACAAGGGTTCACGTTATACAGTGGGAAAAGTCAGAAGTAACATTTCCATCGAGATTAATAGTGAGGAAGAGGCAAGAGCAGAGTCCACGGGGAAGAGCTTTCTCCACACACAGGCTTACAGCATCTCCGTCTCTCCCAAAACCAGACTCACTTCTCCCTCGAAGGGACATCAGGGACTCTAAAGTGCAGAAACAATTTAAGACAACCGTTAGTGAGTGGGAACTTGAATTTCTTAGCAACTCGCCACCAGCACTGGCAACACATAGAGCCTGGGGGAGAAGACACCAGGCCAGAGCTGGGCTGCCATACACCTTGCACCCTTCTGCAAAGGGCAACCTGCAATGGTGCCTCCAGCACCCATACTGGGTATGGTGCCAGAACACCACAGAGATGGTCAAGGAGGCATGAAAGGCAAACAGGAGTCAACTGCCTTCCCCTCCTCATTGCTATCTTGTCTCCACTGCACATCTAGAGAAGCAGGGCAGAGCCCAACCGGTAGATGTGCCAACCTCAATGTTGTGCCACATCTTGGCACACCACGGTTAGAAGAACAGGCAGGTACATCAAGGACAGGTTCAATCCAGGTAACCCCTTTAATAAGCCAGCAGCGACACAGGATTGATCAGGTACAGCAGGACCTGCAGCACTCAACCTCCAAACTCTTCCTAAGCCAACACGTTGAACAATTCATAGAATCACAGAATGGTTTGGGTTGGAAGGGACCCTAAAGGTCCGCTGGTTCCAAGCCCCCTGCCATGGACAGGGACGCCTCCCACTAGACCAGGTTGCTCAAAGTCCCATTGCTTTTTTGCTATTTTTCTGCTTAAAAGAACAATCCTTTGGAAATAGACTTTTTTACAGGCTTCCACAGCACTGTGCAGCTCCTGCTGCTCCAACCAGGATGCCCAGCCGGCCACAGGAGTGCAGGGAAACCCAGGACTCGTGGCCACCTGTAGCCCATGATAACGTGAGACCACCACCCTGGAACGCAAGAGGGCAATGGACAATCATACAGCTTGCAGACTTTTGTAAAGAAAACGGTTTTACATGGCATGACCCCATACCAACCTGAAAAGACAGTGGCCAGATGAAAGTGGAGGCAAAAAAGAAAAAAAAGAGGGAACAGAAACAGAGGGCAGAGAGGAAAATCTGCCAGAGGAAATGCGATGCCAGAAACCGTTCCAGGACCCTGTGGCTGGATGCCAACTCAAAATAAAAAATAAATAAATAAATAAATAATAAAAAAAGATAAATGGCTACAGAATCCCCAAAACCTTCCCGGTAAAAAACACCTGTGCAGGCTGAGGTTTGTCACGTTGTACTTGTGCCTGCTGTGCCTGCTCCACCACTCTCACCTGGGAGCTCTCAGCCTGAAATACTTCTCTGGAGAGGAGACCCAAGGCATCCAGTAACTTTGGCAAGTTATCCTTTGGGAAACATGCATCCCCTAAAGCACTTGTGTATCTCAGAGGGTGTTTGAAAAGCTTCCTGGTACTGAGCCTTAGCACTTTTAATTGCATATACCATACCCAAGATCATCAACCCAGTAACGCTGTCACACATATGGTACATTACTATATGGTCAATCTCCCTAATTATTCTTGAGTTATTTTTTCCAGTAGATCTACAAAATTACCAGCATAAATCTCAAAACATTTACCAGTCAACAAACTCAGCACAACAGACATAAGCTTGGACCTGACAAATAAAAAGACTGAGGAAAATGTATTTATTTGTAGCAAATGTCCTTTCCTATAACCGTCAAATAGATTACAACAGCATTTCTTCCCTCGCATTGCACCCTGGGATCCAGACATTTAACTAGCACACACTACAGTCCTGGATTAATCATAAATAGAATATATTTTTAAGTGCATTAATTATGTAACAGATGCTTCCAGGATTCCAATGGAGGTAATTTTTAAAATCCCAGTGTACAGTTTTATGAATCTGTGCAGTTTCAAGGTTGTTTTTAATTTGCGCTCGATACTACACTTGTATAAAACCAAGAGGTAATCAACCACTGCCTGATCACTTTTTTTCTATTTTTTTTTTTATTTCAATGCAGACTGGAAGATGCACCCTACATTGTTAGCACCAGACATCCTGGCTGCTGATGGAAGTTCCTCCCATTTCTTTGCAACAGTGGCATTGGGACAACCAGCCACGGGAAACTCAAGACTTCTGCATTTGCCATCTCCTAATAATCTTCTCCTTGGACTAATATCTGCCATTCTGAAATCTCAGCCTCTTCCTGCACATTCTTACTCGTAACAAATATATATCCAGTGGTACACAGTGAAGGCACAGTACCCAACAAGGAGAGTGGGGCAGGATGCTCAGGGCTGGATGCTCAGGGTATCTTCCCGCATCAGTGGGATACCATGGACTAACTCCCATCATGACGCAGCACAGCAGCACACTACACGGGTGGGCAGATACCCACTGACCAGCAGAGCTCCAGGCCACCAATCAAAGCCCCTCTAAAGCCAGAAGCCCCGTGGTGTCTTGCAGCAGTCATGAGCGCTACACCTTCAGAAGTCCTGCTGTTGGCTTGCTTTGAAAAATGAAGTAAAACTGACTTCACTCATACCGAGTGTTCTGACATCCTGAAGAGCAATGGGGTTTATCTCACTTACCTTGACGGTAACAAACATGGCATGTCCAGATGTGGGAAACACATGCAGATCCATAATTTTCTTGCTAGCTAGTTACTAGGAAAAACTGCTTGAAGAGTCAGCTTCAGGCTCCTAACAACCACGGGCAGCTTTACTAGAACCTGTATGGGGTCTCCTAACTACAGCACCGCAGTGACAGGTGCTGGCTGGGGCATGGGTGGGACAGTGGAGATCTCAGAAGCCTCTGGATGGCTCCACCAAAGCACGCTGGTGCAGGAGCACCACAGCCTCCGTGGCTTCGGTGAGAAGTTTGCTTTTCTCTCCATCAAGTAATTCTTGGATCAAGTCATAGGTCTTTTCACAGAGTTTCATCTCTGCTTCTGTCTGCGATGCTTAACTCATAATGACTTGGAGGGGCATTTTTCCAGGCACTCTCTGCGTGTGCAGCCTAGCAAGGGGGAGAGCCCATACCCTGGTAGTGTTGGCTTGGGCTCTCTAACAAACCCTCCAACTGGCTAAGGAGGAGAAGGAAAAATACAGGAGAGCAATTAAGGCTCCCATCAGATAGGGTGTTGACACATAAGAACAAACAGTGAATAACCCTAACACAAGGTGAGCAGCATTTAGGATTATGTTTAATTGCACATGCAGAATATGAAACCTCAGCACTCGGTGAAGAGATGAGGACAGGAGTGGTTCACATCAGACACCCCTGAGGAGACCTGGCAATTCAAGTCAGGCACAAACCAAGGAAGAAGAAAAGGTGGATAATAAGTATTTTATTCTGACTGCTGCTCCTTTCCAAAAATAAAGGTAACAATTAAAAGTGAGGCTTAATGCCTTGATGCCTCACTTCACAGACTGCACATTCAAATTCCTCAACAAGACAATGCAAAAACGGGTATTAACGGGGCTGTCAGCTGAAGAAGGCAGACGACTTGAGGCCCCAGCGTGGTGAAGGTCTGGGTCTCTTTCCCAAACACACCACTGCAACCAGCTGGGTCCAGCGAGCAGCAGTCCTTCCCCATACCACTGATGTTCCTGCTGTTTCCAGTCTCCCTAAAATTACCCATCAGCTCTGAAGGAAAACACATGAGGCATGGACCAGCCTCACCCCACCTCGTCAGCAGACACTGGTTACTCAGCAAAGCTTGGAGACAGTCATGGTCATGGCTCCATGGTGCTAACCCCTCCCAAAACACCCTACCCATCCCTTCCAAAGGGCATATAGGGAAAGCCACGCACACCAAGCTCTCACGGGTGAGATAGTGGCCACTCATGGGGATGGAGGCCAACCCTGAGCACACAACTGCGGCATGACTTCACCCCCATGATCCCCATGACACTGTGAGCTCCAACACCATGCCAGATCATCAGCAAGATGATAATGCTGGTGGGCTGTACCTGCTTGGTGCAGCCTGATCGAGGGTCCCTCAGGGCTCCTCCGGTTTCACTTCCCACTAACGTGCACCTGCACTCATTGCAGAAGCAATGAAAGCACAAACCATATTTGAAAGCTTTGCTCAAACCCATCTAAGCCTGAGCGAGCCCCACGCTGACGACCGTCAGTGCCCACAGCTGGGCTGGCAGCTGGCCCTGCTGCAGAGGGAGCTGGTGGCCATGCTCCCTGGCCACCATCACACCACGACACATCCAGCACGCACATCTTGCATGACACCAAGTGAACAGAGACCCTGTTTTGGCATAAACCTGCATGAGGTCACCAAGCTCTGGCCATCTATGTCCTTATCAACTTTGGTTCTTCAACTCAGAAGTTAGCTAGCAGGCTGGACACAGCTTTATCTGAGTCTTATGCGCAGTTGTATTTCCTTATGGCACAGATAAGTATTATAAAAACAACAAAAAACAACCGCAGCGAGTAACATGGCTATCCCTCAGTGCCCTTATCAAAAATATCCAGCCTTTGGACCAGCTCATCACCTACTGGTAACGGGGAAGAAGAAAACACAATGTTGGGCTTCTCAGGATGGGCACATGAATGATTTCACTACCTGGCACTAAGGGGACACTGTTAAACTGACAGTGAAATGAAGATCCATACTTGCCTTGGCATGGTGGTCCCACCAGCAGGCAATACTGGGAGCATGTCCCAGGGCTGGGAGGACTCCTCGGCCCAGAGGAAGAAGAGCAGGTCCAGACATAAAGCCTCTGGCGGAGATTCCACGTTTCAGCAAAGCCAACCAAGAGGCCAGAGGTTTATCAAGGGGGTGACCCCCTTGGTCCCTCCTCTGCCCTCCAAAGAATCATAGAATCGTTTGGGTTGGAAGGGACATAAAGATCATCCAGTTCCAATCCCCTGCCATGGGCAGGGACACCTCCCACCAGGCCAGGTTGCTCAAAGCCCCATCCAGCCTGGCCTTAAACGCTTCCAGGGAAGAGGCATCCACTGCTCCTCTGGGCAACCAGGGCCAGCATCTCACCACACTCACAGTAAATAATTTCCTCCCAGTATCTAATCCAAATCTCCCCTCTTTCATCTTAAAGCTGTTACCTGGGTTTTAGGACGATGTCCCATTGCTACACTTTTTGATGAACACTCCCTCCCCACCTGTCCTGTAGGAAAGTCCAATGAGGATGCTCAACTGGCAGAAAATACTTTTTTCCCGGATAAGCTAGTTTTGTGCTGGTCTCAACCTCTGGTCAGGCAGAATCAGCTGAAGTTCAGGGGATGTGATGGGAAGCACCTAAGAACAAGTGAACAGACCAAAATCTACTGAGCAGCAACATAAACCAACCCTTCATTCTACACAGCACCCAGAGCACACCATCAAACAGTCTCAAGAAAAAAAGAAACCAACAAAGAAGACAACAGCTTTCCAAGGAAACAATTCTCTTTTGATGCATGTCATGAAGTTGTGAGCGTGCTTGAGTCACGGCACACGTGTGGACCATTGTAATGCACTCGCAGAGCAATGTGTCCTCCTCCTCAATCTGCTGAGAGCATCCGCCAGGCAGAGGTTGACACGCGGAGGTGATTCAACGCCGCTGAACAGAAACATTAAGACATGCACTTCTTAAAACGGGGACTGCACCTGACACTACTTTTATTTACCCAGGAAAGTTTTCTGCTCTGTATGCCCTTCTCCCTCCAATTTACCCAGAAAAATACCAGTTGAAAACTTGAATATTATTTTTTAACTGACACGGGATTACGCATAATATCCTCCATCCCCTCCCTGTGCTTATGGCAGGGGAGGGGGAAAAATAAAAAACCAACCAAAGAAATGGAGGGAGAAAAAAAGCCTCTTCCCACCAGAATGTAAATATTTGTGCATAGCGAGAACAAAGTATTTCCATAAAGCTTTCAATAAAGGCTGACTGCAGGCCAAATTTTACCCTCGGATACAGGCACACAACTCCAACTAAAGTTACTCAGAGCTGCCCAAGTTTATGCAGAGACCAGCTCAGGCATACTGCATTCACACAGAAGGATTGTGTGCTCAGGAGCTACGGCCAGACTTCCAGCTCCTTCTCAAAAGTCAGACGAGATTTGCTTCAAATGGGCGAAGAACTCTGGAGATGAGTCAAACCTGCAGGATTTGCTGCAATACTCGCTGCAAAAGAGGATGTGAGAACTGGCAAGTACGCTGTGTTTACTCACTGTGCCATCTAATTCTGGAAACTGGAGCTGAGATTCGGCGCTCGAGCACGACTCTGAGGTGTGGTGGGAAGATCCTGGCCACGTTACAAAAAGCCACTCTTTGGGCAAAACTGGTGGTATATCTCCTCAAACGTGGCCGGGGGCTGACACAGGTTGAGGTCCAGCAGCTGGTGAATGAAGTCTCCCCAAGGTAGACACACCGAACGGCATATGCCTCCAGCCCAGGGGACCAGCCTCCGCAGGCAAAGCCTCACAAGAGGATAAGCGATGCTCTAAAAAATCACGCACTGCTTCAGTTAATGACACAGATTTACGCTGGGTGTTAGCCTGTTTCGCTAAAAAAAGCCAACCAGATTTTTAATTATTTTTTTTTTTTCCTCCTGGTGCAAACTGTCCTTTATAGAGACTATTAATAGCCCTCTTACTTCACTTTAAGCTATACTTCTCTTCCTTGTTCTCCCACTGACTTAAAAGATAACTTGCAAAATGAGATCCAATTTATCTGGATCTTTTGTCCTCATCCCTTTCCTCCTGTCACTGTCTGGACAGGCGGACTGCTTTCTAGGGGAAGCACTGCATGGAGAACACAGTGCAGACTTGCTTCAATATTCACATTTTTAAGCAGAAAATGAAAGAAGATATCTAGTCTACCAAACAGATCCCCTTTGATTCTGGCCTCTTGCAATTTGTTCTGTGTTGCAAACTAATAACTTGGATAAAACATCCTGTTACAAACAGCCATCTCAAATAGCTGCAAAGATATTCCTCGCTACCAGACACCAGTGAAGACAAACAGCAGCAAAGGGCAGCCGCCAGGAGATTATGCTGAAACAAATGCATTTTTATTTTTCCCTTTAAATTACAAAAGATTATCATTTTACTCAGCAATGCCCCTTATTAAATTGAAGCTCTCCGCATTAGAATTAAATACGTCCTATCTACTCAAAATGAAGTGTATTATTTATCACTAATATTTAATGACAAAAACCTGATAACTTTCTCCGATTATACCACTGATTTCCTCCGGTCATGCATCATTGGCTCTGCTGGTCATTAGCATTATCACACTGCATAAACTCTGGCTTATGCAGCAAGTTTGATAACAGAGCCAGGCGCATATAGCTCCTATTTTTCAGTTTGTTCAGATTTCCTAGTTTACGTCTCTATGAGCATGCCTCTATCTAATGGCATCTATTATAATCCCTAGAAATCCTAGTTAATAAATTTCCATTTACACTCAACCCGCTTCCGCACAGTCAGAATTCCCTGGCAACTATAAAGCACGCGTTGAAAAATCAGATTTCCCCTTCAACCGTCCAAGGACCCTTTTCCAGAAAGACCATATTCCAGCCAATCCGAAAAATAAATAGGAAATACCTAGTCTTCTCTGGCTGTTTAATACTAGGAATATGCTGGATAGGCTTAAAATATTTCAGTTTAATTCACAGGCAGTGAGTGTTGCATTTCGAATTTTATGAAACAGTGGTTTTGGGTGTTGTAGATACTGCTTTTCTAGCAGTGAAAAAAAAAGAAACAAAAAAAACCCCAACAAAAAAAATCAGAAGAAAAGTGCACTGTACGACAGCAGCTAAAATATACCAAAATGAGTTTCTCCCATTCTCAGTCAAAAATCCTGTAATTGAAATGATGGACTGGAAAGGTTTCCTGAATAAGACCACCGTTCCCTACACTACTGGCCTCCAGAAAACTCCGGTGGGTCAGAGAATAACTTTAAAATACTTGTACAAACAATAATTATGCCGCATACTTTTGACATTCCTCCTTCAGAGCCTTTTAAGTATCAAGCAATTTATCACTGAAAAATACGTTTTCATGTTTCCAAATGTACAACTCGGGAGCCTTACAAACCTCATGTACATTATCTGAACATCGGCGCACAGAAACAGCGTTTAAAACTAACAGAAACAATTTCCTACAGGCTATTTCAGAGCCTCCTTCTCCCAGCACTCATTTAATTCCACCAGAACAGGATGGAGCCCCTGACACAACTCTACCATTAAAATAAGTTACCAAAGTTGTTAACATGTTATTACTATTGCAAAACTTGCTGAGAAAAATCTCTCCTCTAAATCTGCTAAGGTAAATATAGGCTATGATGTTCTGTACAAACATCAAGATAGATTCTTATTACATGTTACACACATGAATACTCAAGCATTTTTATTCTCTGAGCCAAACTGATTTTTTTTTCTCTTTTTTTAGTATTTATTTTTCCTTAACTCAGCTCCCACGACTTCAGTAGAGGTATCTGGGGTTTAGGCCACATAACCGAAGCAAAATCTGCCTGTCTTATATACTACACGTGAAAATACACCTATTTATGAAATTCACCCGAGGGGGAGGAATAGTTTACAGTACAACCATCAACAGTGTTTGCATGAGACTGTCCGGAGGAGCCCTATTTGAGAAGTCAAGCAGTTAGGAAAGCAGAAAGTATCAATACTAATGCAATCGATGCCGTTGCGCTACGCCATTCGCCAGGCAGAATTCCTATCACTCATAGAAAATTTCAGTTTGGGTGTAGTTTTCAGTATCACTAACTGCCATATCAGAAGTTGGGACCATTAAGTAAGAAACGGCAGCAATTTGACAAGGCTAACGCTAAACTCCGTGCTCTCCATCCCTGCAATACAAAAAAAAAGGGGTCAAGCCCTGGGAGAAGGGCTAGAGCTCAGGAGCACAGGATACAGAAGCACTAACACAGATGCTTCCCCAGCCCCTGCCCTGCTCACCATCCGGGGGCTTCAATCCCATCCTTCAAAAAACTAAACGGTGAAAAATATTGTATATTGTTCTCCTCTGCCCACCTGCTCCTCCATCTGCACGTGCGCCCCCTCCAAAACCTACGTTTGACCTTACTGAGCATCAGCCAACGTCAAAAAGCCTCACTGGCCACATCCTTTCCCTGTCCAATCTGGCTTCAAGGTCCATCCAACACCAGGAAGCTGCTCCATGATGCCCCGTGGTCCCCCTGCACTGCCACTGCTTTTAAAGGGATTTCTGCCCCAGGAGGGAGAGAGGGAGGATTCACACCACCTATTTCAGTGGAATTTTTCTTTCCAGGGCAAGTACAGAACGTGGGAACCGGGCTGGATGAGCTAAGCGAGCTGCCTGACCAGCTAGCAAAAATTTGTCATGAGGTTCACAGAAGATAGAGTTCATGACTCACAGTCAGCAAGCTCACTATTACAACATAAAAGCTATTATTTAAAAAAAAAAGAAAAATAATAATAATAATTTTTTAAAAAAAGGTGAGCACCAAGAGGAACACTTCAAAAAGGTTTCCACTTCTTAATCCCAAACAGACTACTAAAGAATTCTTGCAACAGGCCCAGACGACAAGTCATAGACAACCTTGAATCAAAAGACAATTAGAATAGCACATTTCAGTTGGCAGAAAAAAAAAAAAAAAAAAAAAACAAAAAAACACCCAAAACCCAACTATTTCTGCTCCCTTCACATTGGAAGTTTTTTGGGAAGAGGTGTCCCACTCACGTTCCGAGCTCTCCAGTAGCAAGAGAGAAACATCAACTTTGCATTCCCTGTGTGACACTTGGAAGATGCTTTTTTAAAATGACACTGGCTCCTAAAGAAACGTTAGTTAATTACTTAATCCTTCTTAATGGAATGATTAACATCCTTTCAGCAAACAAGGCTGAGATGATTTAACGTTTTACTGCATGTTTCATTACAGAACTGGTAAAATTAATACCGCTCCCCTCTCGTCCGCTGCGACCACTCATTTCTTTATAACCAGTTACATTTTTCACTTCTGCAGAACAGCCGAGAAAAAGACTCAAACACACAAAAATCTGCATTGTTGTTATTCTGCCACGAAGTCAGGGACCAACTTTCCATCAGACATGCAGGTGGTCGCAGCACCAGGGGGAAAATAAAAGAAAAAAATATGAAGGTACAAGGCAGCATGGAGCAACGAGCCTGGAACAACTTCATCAGCATCCCGGGACCACCGCGCCGCTGCGGAAGAGGGGCAGCCACTTCAAAGGGAAGCAGGGAGGGATGTTTGAATCCCAGCTCAGACAGCTCCTGAATCCCTGAGAAACCCCGGCCGCCTTTTTTGGCAAGAACAAAAGTCCTTTTCAGGGCTCCACCACTGGCTGCAATCAAACCCAGGCTCAGGCATTAATTCCACAGGCGAAGGTTTTGCAGGAAGGGGAATTCGGCATCGATTTTTGTGATCAGATGTTTAGCGGCTGCTCTGAACGCACCAGCAATCCCCCCCTCCCTCACTATTTTATCTTCCTTTTATCACAAGCCTTTTTAATAGAGACATGACATTCTGCTCACCGCTGGGCTCTCTCTATTTACCTCACTTTTAACAACACTTGGGCATCGTCATCATCATCGGCTCCGCTATCTAAATCAGCAACAGTGCATGTCCGGTCACATAAAACCGGAGAGGGTTTTCCCGAGATGCCTTGGGAAGTCCAACTACTCCCCGGTTTACTGATGTGTTAATATGCCCCATCTCCTAATTAACGAACAAACAGCTTAGGCTAGGAGCTGGGGGAAGGGACAGCAACACGAAGGCTGCGGAGAGAGCCCAAGGAAAGACACTTGACCCTAATTGTTAGCAACAAGATGACAAGACTGATCGGGAAGTACAGCTAAAACTCGGATCCGAGATGAAAGGAAATGTCTGGCAAAGAAGGGAAAACTAACGATGCCGTTAGAGGCTCCAGCCAACCTGCCGAACTGTGCCACCTTCTGTCGGGCTGTCGGTGCTCAGCACCCCAGCGCCTGGCCTGGGTTCCCCAGCACCCATCCCATCCTTCCCTCTGTGCCCAAATCCTCACCCTCCTCCTGCAACCCTGTGGCTCCAGGGACGTACATCCCCAACCCAGGAGTCCACCTCGACCCACGGCTGGGTGATGAGAAAGCACGGCTCATCCTGCACCTTCCCCCCCAAAACCACCTGCCTTTGGCCGCATCCTGAAACCCAGCGGGTGGGTTTTAAGAAGGACCAAAGTTTGGCTGAAGTTTCGACCAGACCCAGTTTGACCCAAGGAAAAACGTTCCTCATCTTGAAAGGGCCCTGGGACCATGTCCCGCAACAGAGTCCTGCACAGCAATCGCACACACCAGGCGACAATTCCATACAGATTTCAAAAAAAAAAAACAAAAAAAACCCAACCAAACAAAAAAAAGCTAAAAAAAAAAGGTTGTAAGCACTTTCTACCTAAAAATAACATGAAATCCATAGCCACAACAATACGAGAGACCCCACAGAACCGTGCTCTGGGCCAGACACCCAAGAGAAAGTTGGCTTAGAAATGACACATCCAGGGCTGCCACCCAAAATTAGTTATCCCACTGCACGAGGAGCCCGAATCAACAGCAGAGCAAAACCAACTTATTGAGGAAATAGGCACTTGTAATAAAAGCACGGCGCCATGCAGAGAGAGCGATTAGCAGCAAACAACACACCGGAGAATCATCCGAATAAACCATGCTGGGTATTTATTTGTGTTGCTTTCCTGCACCATCCCAACCGATGGGGAAACTGGGAGGGGGGAAAAAAAAAGCCCACAATGAGATTCAGAGTAGAAACACCGCAGCCTATGGGATATATGTAAATATTTTACGATATGGGTTCCATTTCAGTAGATCTGTCAAGATGCTTACAGGGCTTGACAGTATTTCTGCCTTTAATTAAATTTTCACACACATACTTTAATGTAATTTAAATAGATTATTAGTTGTCAGAATATAGTATAAATTTTGTTTACGATTTAGTTACTTTAAGTACTCGCATCGAGGAAACTCATTTAACCCCCTGACTGAGTAGCATTAAGTGTTGAGATGAGACTTCTAAAGAGCTTCTACTGCCCTTTGCACTCTCGCAATAATCTTAAATTACTACAACTTAATTACAATCTCAAGGCACTAAAATGGAGATGTTTTAAAAACAGGACAGGGAGGGTCAACGAGAGGAGAAAAATTATTTAGTCCTCCTCAGGTACCAGATGCTTCTTGGGAGAGAAATTAATTTTGCCCATGCTCTTCCCCTTTGCTCATTTTCCATGGAATACTATCTTCGTTTTCAGGATGGCGCCGAACAAAAAGTTATCAAGATTATTCTGGATACTTGCCACATACAAACAGCCATTATACATCAGCCTGTTCACTTGCAACGCATGGAAGAGATCGCTGCCAGGAGAATAGCAAGACAAAACCCTAGAGCATATTTGCAAAGAAGGCTGCACACGAATAGAGCCAGCAGCTCCTCTGACTTGGTAGCTCCAATGCTGAAGTAAGAAAAAATAAAAAAATTATAAAAAATAAAGAGCACATGTTAAAACACTCCAGACATCCCAACCAATAAATATCTGATCTCCTAAAAATAGAACAGCTGGTTCCTCTACGGAGCAAAATATACTAATTTTTTTTTTTAAATAAAAGACTACAGAGTTGCCACAATTAAGTTTTTCCTCTAATGACTGCGTGATTTATTCCATCTGACTTTTTCTACCCCCTCTTCCCATCTATATACACTGGCATCACCTTGTTACCTCCGGGAGCTGCAATTCCCAGCGGAGCGGGAGCTGCTGAGGGAAACCCGACGGCACGGGAGCTGTCGAGAGCAGGCGGCTGTGAGCGGCGCAAAAGCCAGCACTTCCAGCAACCACGAGCTTTTTTTTTCCATTTCTTATTGCAACGAGACATTCTGGGAGGATTTGGCCAACACAAAAAACCAGGCTCCCGATTTCAAAACCCCCCGTGATTTAAGCGTGGCCCAGCACTTACGTGCATCTGTCCTCAGCGGCACGAAGTCGTGGACCCCGAGCCCGGCCGTGCCTTTCTAAGCATTTCAGGAAAGTTTGGGTGCCAAGACCTCTAAGAACGATCGCAAAGACGCTGCTGATCTCTAGTGCACAACGCTTAGAAATTCCACCTAGCAAAGGCTTTCTGGCTCCCAACTCTCTCTGCTGAACCGCTCGCCGGGTGTGAAAACACGCAAGTAGACGTAAGGGGGAGGTAAAAAAAAAAAAAAAAAAGGAAAAGTTTCAAGTTTTGGTGACAGGAATAAGTGACACAGACCAAAAGCCAAGCCCCAAGGCAGTGACACCAGCAGAAGCCTGGGTTGATGCCAGCGTGCTCTGGATTGGGTCAGGCATGGTTGCTTGTCCCCTGAACCCAACCTCTGGGGACCTGGACCCTGCCATAGTGACATGCTGTATTTCCAGAGTGGGATACCAACCTCTCACCCCCTGGCCTTTACCTCCAGCTGCCAGCCCTTTCCCACCCTGACTAGCCAGGAAAAGCTCCGGGAAGCATTCCACTCGCCAGCAAGGCTCATTCGAGGAATAATTACGCTGCACTATTTAATTCCAACAGCAGCTTCAATACCAAGAGCAAACAAGGCGGCCGAGCTGCCCGAGTTCTGCAGGGCCCCATCCCCTTCCCACCCAGGTGGGAATTCCACACCCCCCAGGAAAAGCTCCCTCCTTCCCTCCCGGGGTGCAGGGACCCAGAGCTGGGCTGGATGCACTCCGAAAAAAGGCAGGAAAGGCCTTTGGAAGCGCTGCCCTTCCCAAGAGAAATCCAGCCACCTGCGAAAACCTGCATCTTTCCCAGCCCTGCCTCAGCTGCACGAAAACTATTTCAGCTCAGTGCCTTGAAGTTGCAATTAAATTGTAGTAATTTAAGATTATCACAAGAGCAAAGGGCAGTAGCAGCTCTTCAGCAGACTCCTCTCACCACTTAATGCTACTCAGTCTTGGGGTTAAATGAGCTTCTTTGGTATAAGTACCTTAAAGCAAGTGAATCGTAAACAAAATTTATACTATTTTCTGACAGCATATAATCTATTTAAATTTATTAAAGCTTCTCGGAGAAAATTTAAGATGACAGAAGTATCATTATGCCCTATAAATAACCGGACAGCCTTGTAGGAATAACTGTATTTTACATGCATATCCTACATATGTGTATGCATATGTTATTTCATTTGATATACAAATACATGCTCAACAGATATTTCACAAAAGGAATTACATTATCTGGTTCAATCTCTCAACGTAAATGACCGCAAGTAGTAAAAATACTAAATGCTAAGCTGCCTTCCATAAATTTGCCTTTTTTACTACCAGCCTCTTCCCTAATTTTTTTTTTTTTATTTTTTTTTTTTTACAATGCCACAAAACAGGAACAATTCTGGAGCTACAAATGTTTACGGTATGTCCTACCAGGGATGATAATGCAAATTTTAGCTCTTAAAAAAAGGTGATCCACTCCAAGAACAAAAAAAAAAAAAAAAAAGCAAAAAAAAAAAAGCATGTTGCAGCATATGTTGTGCAATAATGCCCAATGCAGAATTCCCAGCTCAACTTTCCTCCTTTTTCTCTTACCAATACCAAAACTAGCGGCGTTAGGATTACCGGTGGAACTGATTTAAGCAGAAAATGTTTATAGATGTTAAAAAACATTATGCGTTACCCAAAATGGCTTAATAGCATACATGTGCATGTTTAACACACATACTTTTTATTGTCTAATTAAAGTATATGCCATTAAAATCTACAGGCTTTCTAAGCTGTGCAGGATGGTTATGAAACCTTACCTTATAAAAAGTATAAGGTACTTATTGTGTGATCTGTACTGCTAATTAAAGAAATACTTAAGCAAAAATGTTTTCGGGATTTCTTAATTCTTCAGTAGAAGTGCACTTGGTCTGCCTCCTGATTAATATACATCAGGGTAACAGCTTTCTCCTCAGATATTCTTTTTTAATAGGTATTTCCATTGTTTGGGAACACTTGAAAGAAATGAACGAGGGGGAATATTTGCAAAGTTTGTAGTGAAGTGTTTGAATACAAACATGAAAGTGTCAAGCAACAAAAATAACCAAACTCCCACTGGTTACATCTCAGTAGCACTTATATACTAATTGTTTATTGAAGTAAAATCAAGGTCTGGTCAATACCCATCGCTACTATTTCCACTAAAAAGCTACACAGGAACAGAATCTCTCCAGCATAGCCAGGAAGACAAGTTGCACGCAGTTTTGCAAAAATCCTGGCTTATCAGAAATAAGGGTGCCATCCTGACTGGTTGGTAATACATTTAAAGGAAAGACATCACAAGTTTTCTAAACTCTAGGAACGCACTCACACAACATGCACCGCTTAATCCCAACCAAAGTCCTCTGTTACACATCAGCACAGCACTTACACACAGAGAAAATTAAATAAAAACCCGTCTTTCCTTACAATTCAGAGATCCAGAAGGAAAAGCTGAATTCCACTGAACTTTTACAGCTTTCAAGGCTACACTACTGAAAAGCTCTAGACAGCAGAAATAAAACCAAAGCCTAAGTCTCTCTGAAAGTGTACACAACGTACTCCAAACCACCATCACCCCAAGAAAAAAATTAAAAAAAAGAAGAAGAAAAAAAAAAGGAAAAGAAACCAAACCCCAAACCCAGCCCATGCAGAAAAAAACCCCTAACTTTGCAATCAAAATTGTAAGCAACAGGAAGCCTTGTCTGAAATAGTAGTTATTTTTTCTCAAAGTTATCCTTTGGTTTCACAACAAAGATCAGCATTTGTAATGGTCCATTTCTGCATAAGTGAACATATAGCCTTGCTGCCTGATCGAATAGTCCAGAGCTCTCAGCGAGGCAGCTCCTGACAACAGCCCAGCAGCAGCTTTGTTTGATCTCTCCTGCCTTCCTTAATCTGGGTTGTCAAGGTTCACTTGTTGGAGGCTGTTTACTTTACTTTTTCCAGAAAAAAAAAAAAAAAAAGTGATTTTTTTTTTTCTGTCTCTCATACAATGACTAATCCAAAGACTAAGGGGGAAGAATGCTGCCAATGCAAGATGTTAAAGCTACAATACCTTTTTGCAATGAGATTTTTAGCCCGACACCTTTTGAATGGTAACTAGTGAAGAGCTTCCTCCCCCAGTGCCCTGCTCCATTCAATATGGTTGTGAGACAGTTCAAATAAAATGTGCAGGGGAAAAGAAATTGAAACCAGTAGCCCTGATTTCCCCTTCTTCCCCCAAATCTAGTTGCAAAGATGCACGGTACCTCCTTGCCTACGCTCGCTTTTCTGAGAACTTGAATTATTTCAGGCTTCCTCAAACTTACAAAAAGTAGAGGCTTCTCAGCAGTAACAGAAACTGTAAAAATAATAGTAAATGGAGTGGAATGTCTGTTTTCCCTCCGCTGAAACATGAAAGCAAAGCGTGGATTAACAGCACAAGCAGCAAGTTTCTTCAACGACATTCTTGAAACTTTTGTCTAATTCAGAAGCTGTCATTAGTGCCACCCAACATTTGGTCAAAGCAGGTAAAAACGCAAGTTCAGAAAAACTATACGGAAAGGAAACACAGTTTAGAGAATTGTTTTAATATTTATAACCATCCAGCACCCTAGAAATCAGCAGGCTACATACATCGTGGAGACGCCACGCTACGAGCAGTATACATAACATTACTCACTCAAAGAACAAGTTACTAAAAATGAAACCTTAAAACTTCTGAGCACAAGAAGCTGGGCTCCAGCTTCTCTAGAGAAGCCGCTCTGAGAGCGCTCGCAGGCAGCAGATACCTCGGGCTGGGGACGGGAAGTCTGAGCGCTGCTGCTGCCAGCCTTTGGGGGAAAAACGGGGGAGGGAAGGGGGGGTAAAGGAGAAGGAGAAAAAAAAAAATAGTAATAATGAGGAAAAAAAAAGGAAAAAAAAAGAAGTAATCTCACTCGGCTCAGTTCACGCAAAGCAAAAGAACCCACGCAATTAAAATCATTACAGCGAAGTAACAGAAGGAAGACTCGCTTAAAATCGCAGCGCTCCGCAGCCAGCCCAGCGATGCTCTCCGCGCCGGGGCCGCCGGATAATTAATAGTTGCGGGGTGGTGCGGAGGGAGCCGCGCAGCCGGGCTTCAGCGCTTTTTTCTTATTTTTTTCTTTTTTTTTTTTTCCCCAGGAAAGATATCAAA
>VXBW01004843.1:136274-147614 GCA_013400375.1 Thinocorus orbignyianus
GGGGGCGGGGCGGCTCCGCGGGGAAGTGAAAGTGGCCGCGGAGCGCTGCGCGCCCCTGCGCGGAGTTCAGCGCAGGGGGTGGAGAGCCCGGGGTTGCCCCCTGGGCGGAGGGCAGCGCTGCGCCCCCCCGCAACAAACAACTTTTACGCGTCGGGCCGGCGAGAAACCCCGCGGGGGCCTTCCGCGGAGGCCCGCGGAGGCCGCCTTACCTGCGCGGAGCGGAGCGGCGAGGAGGGCGGGCGGCTGGCTGCGCGTAGCCCCTCGCAGCGCACGCCGCAAAGAGTGCTTAAGAAACACTTCCGCGGGTGCGCAGTGGCGCGCACCGGCCGCTATGTGCGGGGGTGAGCGACCCCAGGGACGGGCTTGAGCGCGTGTGTTCATCGCGGTGGGTGCGCGGAGCGGCCGCGCAGTCGAGGGAGGAGGGTCGAGGGGGCCCGGTTCCCCCCAACCCCGCGGCTCCGGAGCTCGGGAACCGGGAAGTTTAACGGCACCGGCGGCCTCTGAGCCGGGGAAGGAGCGATCGGTGGCCGCGGGGGGTTCGCTCAGAGGCGGCCGGACAAGCGCGGAGGCTGCGCGGCCCGGGGAAGGAGCGGGGCAGCATCCTGCGCTCCGCCGGGACCGCGGCGGCCAGAGGAGCCGGGACCGGGGCATCCCGGCGGGGATGGAGCCCGCCCTCGCGGGGAATTACCGGAGCGACCGACTCTTTTGGGGAAAAAAATCTTGTTTTTCTCCCGACCGCGGGGACCTGCAAAACCCCAATTTTCTTCCCCTTTTTTGTTATTATTTTTATTTATTATTATTATTATTTTTGAGCGGGGATGGCGTTTAGCATCTCATAAGACTGACACACAACTCTCGGGCCCCAGGTGGCTTTCCGCACAGCCAGAAACGCTAAGCGGGTAACGAGCTAAGGAGAACCGTGCCTCCGCGGAGCTCCGCGGCCGCGCAAGCGGGCTCGTTTCCCCCGGCATCTCCGGCGCGCAGGGCCAGGAGCGCGGCGACACCTCCCGGTAGAAGCGCTCCATCGCTTCCCCGGAGCGCGGGGAGCCGCTCCGGCAGCAATTAACACCTTAAATTACAGTAATGGCAAGGTACTTATGCCTAATTCATTATATTTTAAATAATTAAGGGAGGAGGGGGGGCGGATATCGCTGCAAATAAATATTTGCGAAGGCGGTGTTTGCGCCGTATTTTCGGAGCAATCTTTAGCAGCCCGGGAGCGCAGCGCTCCGCTCGCACTGTCGCCCTGCTGGAAAGGCGACAAAAAGCCAAAAAAAAAAAACCCCGGTAACCGGTATTTTTTGCCATCCGGTCCCTCCCAGCCCCGGTGCCGCCGGTAACACCGGGATTTGTGTGCCCGAGAGGGACCAGGAGCTTTAAAAGTATGTATTTACCGGCATCTTGAGCTTCTTCTTCTGGCGTTGAGATTTTTAAGTATTTTTTTAAATTATTCATCTATCACTTTAGTGGGAAGAAAAGGCAGATGAACTTATTAAGAGAGCTTTTTTAAAATAAATAAATAAATAAATAAACCCTCCCCACCATTACCATTTTAAAGAAAAATAAGAGTTTGGTTTTCATTTAATCCTGAATTAAACATTATTTATCAGAAACTTCTTTGTCTCTTGTTTTTTTGCCTTGGTGAATCCAAACCAGTGCATCAACTCTGTAAAAGATGATTAATTCCATGGACAATTCCAGCGGTGGGACTTCTCCCTCCCTCTCCTCCACTGGAACTGCTAATTGTACTTAAATTGTTTACTGCTGGATTGTTTTACAAGTGCCTGGAGAAAGATGCTCGATATTCCCACCACCAAAACCATCCCAGGAGCAAACGCTTGGCAGATTTGGGCAAGGGCATACCCTTGCCCAACAGCTTGTTAGTTAAAAAATAAATAATAAAGTAAAATAAATAAAAAAATTATGAAGGTGATGACGCCTCTGTAATTATAGGTGTTAGTTGTTTTAAAGTCAGAATGTTTTCCAAGCTACTGTAATGCCACACCTCCAGTGTCCCAGGAGCCAGGCCTTGGAGTCCTTTCTGCTTTAGTCACTGGTTTACGAGGCTTTGGAGAACACATCACCAGGCTGCAAGGCTGGTTCCCGGAGCCACTCCAGGCTCCTGTGTAGGAGCAAAGCCCATGCAGGTACTCAGAAATCATCTGGCCTTCTACAGCAGGTGTGACAAGTCAAGTCTACCCCCAAAAGTTGGTAGACGTATTACAGAGAAATATATGTTGTTTTCACTCAGGTTTTGTGATTTTCTGACTTTGCTTCACAGAATGATATGAGGTTGGATGGGACCTCTGGAGATCATCTAGTTCAACCCCCGTACCAAAGCAGGTCCTCCTAGAGCAGGTTGCACAGGAACTTGTACAAGCAGGTCTTGACTATCTCCAGAGACAGAGACTCCACCACCTCTCTGGCCAGCCTGTTCCACCGCTCTGCCACCCCCAAAGTGAAGTTCTCATGGTTAGATAAAACCTTTCATGTACAAGTTTGTGCTCATTTCCTCTTGTCCTCTCACTGGACACCACTGAAAAAAGACCGTCCCCTTCCTCTTGACACCATCCCTTTCAGTATTTGTAGGTGTTGATCGAATCCCTCCTCAGCCTTCTCCATACTAAAGAGACCCAGGTCCCTCAACCTTTCCTTACAAGCAACCTTTTCTCCAGGCCCCTCATCATCTTTGTGGTCCAAGTCAACCCAATGTTCTCATGGTGCTCAGAAGAGAACCTGTGAGTACCCTCATACTGCAGCAAAACCCATTCTGGGGATGTTGGCAGTCACTGCTCTCCACCTTCTCTGGCTTTGGAGTGAGTCACATCAGTCAAAAAGGCAGAAGATGACCTCTGCCCACCACACAGTACACATGTGAGGTGAATTCTTCTGCCCAGGTGTTTCTTCTGCCCAGAAAACTGGAAGGAGGGGAAGGGCTGACTTGCTGATGAGGGGGCATCCAGCTTAGGGGCTGAGCCCATTGGCAACACCTGCACCAACTTTGGTGGAATCAGAACTCATGCCAATCTCTTTTCAGTGGTTCCCAGTGACAAGATGAGGGACAACGTGCCCAAGCTGGAACATAGGAAGTTCCATTCAAAATACGAGATAAAACTTTTCTACAGTGAGGGTGCCAGAGCCCTGGAACAGGCTGCCTGGGGAGATGATTGAGTCCCCTTCTCTGGAGACTTTCAAGCCCCTCCTGGATGCTGCCCTGAACGATGTGCTCTGGGCAATCCTCCTCTAGCAGGGGAGTTGGACTGGATGAGCTAGATGGTCCCTTCCAACTCTGACATTTCCATGATTCTCCATCTGAGGAAAGCCCAGGAAAAGATAAAAACACCTGAGGTCTCAAGTTGACTTGTCTGACAAAAGGAAATGTAGGAAGAAGTCCTCCCTAATGAAGACTGTAACGAGACCTAGATAATGCCTATAATTACAGTTTCTAGTCTACCCAGACTGGCACCCCAGACTCCGATGCCTGCTTCGCAAATGCTTTTGCAGCCCATATCTGCTCTTGTTATTAGACTTTCCCAATCCCCTGGTCCGTGTCCCAGTCTGTGCTGAGAAGATGAGCTGGAGCAGAACAGACCCTTGGGGGGCACACAGTGCCTGGCAGCACCCCTCTGCCCTGTAGCCAGCCGAGTCCTTGTTGCGTCTCACAAGGAAGACAAATTGCTGTCCTGCCCTGTGGCAGCAGGACACGGACAGAGCAGGCTGGAGGCAATGGGGCAGCACGAGTCAGGCACAAAATAAACCGGGTTTTACTCTGTTGTGAGACCAGGGAAGCACCATTGCAGCCTGGATTTGCACTGGTTGTGCAGAGGCATGAGTTTGGGACTCACCCCAAGCTCCCCAAAGCTTCTCAGCAGATGGGAAAGGCACCCAAATCTGTACCCAACACCAATCCTTGAGGTGTCCCTGTATCAGAAGCCACCCAGAGATAACTTTTTTATAGCACATTTCCATTTACCCTGAGCTGCCAGCCAATACATATTGTCTTTTCCTGCGGGGGCAATGAATAGCCATTGGATTTGCGCTGGACTATTAATCTGCCTGAATTTGGTAGAGATTCCAAAATGAATATTCATGGGAATTAATGTCATTTAGTTCCTATTGCTTCCTGAATATAATTACGCGCCGTACGTGAATTGGCAAATACCACAAGACATCCAATCTTGTCGAAAGTCTATGACCAATTAATTTGAAACACCACAAGCTGGACACTCGTGCAGCACTGAAGATGCTCAAAGATGCAGCCTGACTTCAAGAGAGATGGGCTGGAGAGGAAGCCCAATAGAAAGATGAACAGTGTGGGAAGCAAACAATGCCTTTAGGGATGGAAAATACGATTTAAAAGGTACTTCAATACGAACTCTTCCCCAGGTATTTGTCTGCAGATAGGGATTACACTAAACATTTATTTTCTCTTGCAAAAGAGCTTTCATTTTTTCTCACCCACAGGAAAACATCTCTCAAGGCCTCCTGTTCCTGGCCTCTTTTGAGCCCCAGCATCTTTTAGAAGACCTTTGGCGCATCCTACAAATAAGAAATGCCCAAATCCCATCCTCCTTCCTCCCAGCAGCCCGCCTGCCAAAGTTCACGCTGTTCCTCCAGTAATCCAGCAGTAATCAGCTCCGTCTTGAAGCAAAAACCCATCCCCAGCATCTCAGTGCTACCAACCCCTGTCGTAACATAACAAGGACTCTTCCCAAAATATTTGGGCTTGCCCTGTCACAGCGAGAGGCATTCAAGTTCAATGCTCTGTCAACAATGCCAGGTGTCTCCTCAACCTCCAGCGTCCCAGCCAAGAGGGAGAGCTCAGAAGCACAGGAATAATCATTATTCACATTACTAAGGCATAACGGAATGTTTAAACAGATAACGTAACAAAAATCCTTCACAGCAAACAACAACCACCAAAAAATGGTGTTTATTATTTATCCCAGACAGACTGAAAATGAAGTCAATCTCCTGGAAAGCAAAAGCAAGGTGCTTCTTTGGGGCTGGGGTTTATTTTTTTTGCAATTTACAGCTACCACAAAAAAAATATTCTATTGTGCCCCTTCCAAGGGGCTGATGTTCACTGGGGCTCTCGATAAACCAACTGGCAATTTTTGGGGGGAGCCAGCAGGAGAAAAGAGTGACTCAAAGCCAAACATAAACATCTGCAAAAAAAAACCCCATCAACAACAACAAAAAAACCCTGGTGAAACCAAAAATCCAAGAACAATTTCATTTTGAGTCAATCCGAAGATTTCATTTCAATTTTGATCTTTTTGGGGGAATAAGAAAAAAGACACACACACCCTTGCTTGAAAATAAAATTAAAGGACATTTTGAACACAAAGTAGTTTCAAAATGAAAAATCAAAGTGTTTCATGTCAGAAGTGTCAAAACTAACAGCTTCAGCATTTGTCAGAGCTTTTTTTGAGTTTTTATAAATGACAAGTTTGGCATGTGTGCACAAACCGTTTTTGGTGCTGCTGAATCTGCATTTTTGTATGCAAAAAAAATTTGAATTTAAAAAATATAAAAGTGGTCAGGCGAAATTTTCTGCACAGAAGCCCCGTTTGCCATTCACTTTGGGGAGGGGGGAGGCAGCAGCACTTACCCCGATGGAGCCTCAGAGGTACCAGTCAGCTCCTCTTTGGTTCGTTAATATTTTACCCTTGGGTTTGCAGGACTTTGCAGGCCTGGTCTTTTCCAGAACTAGTTCCCTGGCTGGCGGGGGTACAAAGGTTGGGAGAGACCGACTGTGTGTCCCCAGCTTGAGGTACTGCCGTGTGACAGCCTGCCACCAACCTGCTCTGAGGTGACATCAGGTAATTTATTAGCCTGGTTCATTACAGCCTTAGCAAAATCACAGGATAAGGTCTCTTTTGGCGCTTCCCTTCCCCAAAGCGAGGGTTTTTCAAAAACCTGTCTTCTCCCAAGAAGTTTGGGGAGCTCTCGGTCAGGTTTACACCTTACCCAGCAGGAGGGGCAGCGGTGGAAATCGGGAGTATATAGCACCCAAAATATGGCATTTAGTTAAAAAAATCTCTGAATTATTTAAGATTATAATAGAAATTTACCACAAAGCATTTACAATATTAACGATTGAATGTATTTTTGCTATGAAACCAGCAGCCGACCAGATTTCATGTGTCTGGGTCCAGCATTGCTGACCCTGCTGCAGGTTTGGTACAGTGCCTGGTCCCCAGGGAAGGCAGCAAATCAGATCTTTGCTGTGATCACCACACTCCCTGCATTCCCTTCTGCAGATAACAGACACCTACCTGCCTTTTGCTACCAGATTTCTGCAACGCTTTCTACATCTCTCCAATGACAGCACCACTTCTTGCTCTATCTTGACAACTTCTAATTAACCCAGTCTCAGCATCTTTGAAGTTTCTGTAGAAAACCAATGTGCTTCTCTAGATCCAATTCCACGCACCGTCTCCTCCGACTTCCAGGACAGCCTTTACTCCACAGGGGCTTCAAAACCCGGTCGTAAGTAGCCTGATTCTGCTGAAGGTCGGACCAGCTCCTTCCTTACCCCTGTTGGAAGGCCCTATGGGAAGCAAGCAGAGATGGAAACCGATTTCTCACACCTGGTTGGCACTTCTGGACCTGATCAAACTCCTGCTGTGGAGCGCACAAAAATCCCTGCAGGGACATGCCATGTTTTCAGCTTCCTGTGGGATGACCGGTCCCATCTCAACAGGATGGTCTCCTCACTCCCTGCCCCCCCTCCATGCAAATTAAGCAATCCTTCCCCAGAACTTGGCTGCGAAGGACATGCAGTAATCGCAACTTTTTCCCCCATGAAGGATTTTCTGTTGATGCTGTCTCCAAAATGTACTACACTGAAATATTATTTCATCTTAATTTTTCCACTATTATGACTCCTTTTTTTAATCCAAAAGTCCAACATCAACAAAGATTAAAGCTTTTGCTCTAGTTACATATCTATGAAAACAGCAGTCTCCTGTGTCTTGGGAGATAAACACTACCAGATGCTCTAGTAAACACCAGAAAGGGGAGAGAGGGGAAAGAAAAGAGAGTGGCCAGGAGAAAGAAAGGGTTGAAAACAAGTTAGAAATAGCAGAAGAGGAGACCAGAGAAATAAATTCCCGGTGGTTCTTGCTATGTGGTAGGGAAGAGGTTAAACCCCGGTACACTGCCATCTCTAGACAGAATTGGTTGTTATTGCATTGATAAAACCCCGGGTTGTGTTTTCCTTGTCCATTTTGACCCGTATCTGACGTTAGCATTGCAAATGATGTCTGCTGCCATTCAACTAGTCAAAGTGAGCGGACAGAAACAAGACAGAGAGCTTGGCAAAGACGATACTAATGGAAGGGGTGGGGAAAAGTCTGATTTACATGTAATTAATTATTATTTATGTAAAAACCATATCATTGTGGTGGTTCTTGACATCATTTAAAGCCTCTTTTCAAAAGAGGAGTCTCCCCTGTTAGCGCACTAATCTTCTGTGCAGTATGAATTGTGACATGGAGGTAGCCGCCTTGGCCCATCACCACCACTCGCAGGGTTGACATCCTACTGCCCAAAAGACATAAGCAGAATAATCCTGCTGCCTCTTAAACAGGTGACTTTGCATCACCAGGACTGCAGGAAGCAAGAGAGCCATTTGGTGGGACAATTGTCACACCCCAGGCCCACGTCATGAGGAAGATGACGGAGTTATGCACAGCCTTCAAGAAGGGGTTTCAGGTGAAATAAATGGATTTTCTTCTGAACTTGTAAAATTATTAACTTATTTGATTCCGGCATCCAATCACAAAATAATTACCTAGCCCAGCCCTAAGGTGGCTTGGCAATATTGTTCGGGATACACTCCAGCACAGACAACAGCTCCTGCAAGAAGACACCAATCTTCTTCCTGCACAAATGACACTGGTCCACAAAAATGAAGGGCACAGCTCCACCCCAGCTCTTTCCAAATTCAGCTGCCACAACCATCGCTCCAGTCCGGCTTCCACACATGTCCCTGCCCAGTAGTTTTCACAGGAGCTAGGTCAGGCCTCAAGCACATGGATCACATATGGCAACGTGACCCAATTTACCCGGGCTCCGCTGGACAAAATCTGTATGGTGGAAAACTTATTGGCACTGTCTTGCTGGTTCTCTCTAATTTGCCAAAGGAGCTGCTGGGCAAGAAACTCAGTTAACCTCAATGATGGTAAGGACAGATTAAAGGGAGCTGGTCTCAAAAACAGGCAGGTCTCAAGCAACATTCTTAATAAAGAAAAACAAACCGCCGCACTAATTAGAGCAATTGGATGGGGTAGGAATTCCGGCTCAAGCCTGGGAGCGGAGGCAGAAACGGATGGGACAGGCAGTGCTCGTGGAAGGGAGGGATGTCACCTGGACAGATGGTCCAACACACCCATTGCACACTCTGGACAGTCCACGAGCTCTACCAAGGGAGTGTCCTCAGCCATGTCTCCTCCATCTCCCCCAAATCCACCTCCACAGCATTGCTTCTGCCAGTGCTGTCAGCTCACGGGGACCACACAGTGACATTAGCTGGCCTCTGAGACCTCCTCACCTGGAGGACACGCAGAGCAAGCCCAAGTTTGCCTGCCATAGACCACTCAGACAAAAATCAAGAGAGTTGCAGGCAGAAATCTGCCTCCAAGGCTCTCACCTACCCTTCTGCTTTTAGGCAACAGAATATTAGCTTATATTCTCCCATCATTGCTTCCTCCTTAGCTGCTGGGAGTACCAAAGCATTAGCTAACCCCACCTCAGGAAGCCGAATCTCCCCCTAAACATACGATTGTATCCCAAGCAAACAATTTCCAAGCAGCAAAATACAGTGTTTCATTCAACCCCTGCACCCCCCAGCCATGGTAGAACTTTCATCCTGGGTGAAACAGCTTGCCCAGCCTTGCCCAGCTTGTGAGTGAACTCGGATACCAGGCAGAGACCTGATATCCCAGCTGGGAACAAAAAAACCNTTGTTGGGTTTTTTTTAAAGTCACAGTTAGCACAGGGACAAGTGGGCTGCTATCTCTCTATTCCAACCTTCAAACTTGGTAAAACTGAATGAGGTCAGTAGAGGGACTGTTTTTCCTAGTGAAAATTAGCACAACCGTAGGGCAGAAGCATTATCAGAACTACCGAAAGCTTTCTTTATCTGGTCAGCCTAGAGACCAGATGTTTTGCTACAAATTCTTTGGCTCTCGGTGGTTCACAACTGCTCTCTGCCACCTTTGCACATCAAACGTCTGCTGAGTAAAGACAGTGTTTTGAATCTCAGCAAAATTTCAGACTTTCAGGAGAGCTATTATTTCTGCTGCGGGTTTTTCAGAGGGAATGAATTATTTAAATGGGAAACCTCACACCCAAGAACCTCCTGGCTGTTTATTCCTACAGAGGGTAATTCTCTGGCGAACACATTACAGCTTCCACCCCGATACTGTGAGAGTCGGAGGCACATTTCCATCAACCCTCTGCCTCAGTTAATCACATCAAATAATTTGTTTATGAAGTTCAGTTCTACAAAGCCCGACCTGGAAGCAGGTATTCATCCTCCCAGATACAAGCACTTTTGCTGTAATTTCTTTTAAAGTCAAAGCTGATCTTTATCTACAAAAGGCCGGAGCAATAAGTATTTAGCGTGTTTAGAAAACATGGCTCTTTCACCACACCTGCAGACTGGCTGCCAACTTTCAGCCATGTGGACTCTCTAGTGCTCCAGGAGACTCCAGTGTGGTAAACAAAGTAGTTTTCCCTGGCTCCCCTTGAACCCGGTACCTCTCCTAAACCCCTTTACGTACTCACGCCGGTCCTGTTTCCGCAGCATTTCCAAAGGCTCGGGTTCAGTGGTGGGAGTTGGGTTTTCCTCAACCCTTGCTGGGTCGTCCTGTTTCAATAACTTGGCCATAGATGCAGAAGAGCCTCCACCATTGAGCAAGAGCAGGACCCGTTTCTGGAGTTACTCCTAAGATTTTCCTCCCCCTTCTCCTTGGTGTAAGAGACAAATGAAATCCCGTCTTTTTCAGGCTTCTGGGGGAAATTTGTTTCAGCACCCAAACCTGCAGCTGTCTCCCACGAGCTGCTTCTTTCTGACACAAGGAAATGTCCCGTAAGCCTCTCCCTTGGCATCCCCAGATTTCATTTTGGTCATAGCAATGCCACTGAGCAAACAGACTTCAAAGAAAAAAGCAATGCCAGAGCCAGGGAGATGTGCCTGGGGGTGAGAGAACCAGGATAATAAAACTCATGGCATCACCCTGGTGCCAACAACTCTTGTACTTTTTGTGCCTCCAATTTCTGCAGTTTCTTGGAATGGTTTCTTAAGACACCATTTCGTTTTGGAGATGAAAGGAACAGGCAAGGGTT
This sequence comes from Thinocorus orbignyianus, assembly GCA_013400375.1. NCBI lineage: Eukaryota > Metazoa > Chordata > Aves > Ciconiiformes > Thinocoridae > Thinocorus > Thinocorus orbignyianus. The sequence goes on from VXBW01004843.1 coordinate 146,634, forward strand.
AAACCAGAGCCACCATCCCCCACCCCCAGTCTATTCACAGCAGAAGGAAATCTGTCTCTCTCCCACCCCTCAGCATCCTGTTTCTGCTGCCTTGGAAAACACACAAATCCCTTACAGCTTCCTGAGGGGCAGAGACCTCAGTCTGCTCCTGGCCTCTCTGCACCCCAGTGGACCCTGCAGCATCCTGGTGTCCCCATGGCAGATCACCCTTTCCCGGGAGGCTTGTTGCTCCATGCCACAGCAGCTCGCTCTCTCTCACCTGGCCTGGCCAGAGGAGCAGCTCCAGCATCTCCTGGGTGTTACCCCAGCAGCTCCTGACCCTAGCCAAATGCTAGAACTTGACCTTGGATGCAGCAGGTACCCCACAGCTAGCAAAGTTCTTCCTTGATCATGGGCTGAATTATTCCTAAGGGACTTTTTTCTCCCCTACTTCCCTTTAGCAGGTCTACCCCAATGACTCATTTTCCCTTTTCTCCCTACAGTTGTGATGGACAGCCGAAAGGGACATAAAACTGCTCCCTCAAAGTTCTCCTGAGATTGTGCATTGTGTTCCCCACTAAGCATCCAAGATTTTCCCCCTCCCACTGGTACCTGCTCTGGAGCTCCAAAGAACCCAGACGTACTCATGGCAATCAACCACTGGAGATCAGGAACCAACAGACAAGTTTCAGTGTTAAACCAAGTCACCCAAGGTCTNAAAAGAAAATTAATTTCTCCTAATAGAGAATCCTCTTCCCCTTTGCATTATTTGTTTTGTCAAGAGGAATAAAAGCTACTGCAATCACCTTGAGACCGGGCAAACTCGGTTCACATGGAAAGCAGGCTTGGCACAAGGAAGTGTTTTCATCTCTGGGAGCAGGCTCCAAGGAGGTCAGCTCACCTTGCCAGCCACTCTGTTCCAGACTTCAAATGTTTTCCATTTTGTTTTTGGTGGGGTTTGGTGTTTCTTCCCTACCCCACACCTCCCCACCCCACCCCCAC